>JAQFXT010000341.1:0-43918 GCA_034683725.1 Strigamia crassipes
GCGTATCTTTAAAATGTCAAAACAGGTAGTATTTAAAGCAAACCATAGTTACGCTATTAGTAGTCAGATGAATTAAATAACTTCCCTGCAGTTCAACTGTGTCAGCGCTACCTGACGCCTGATCGTTACTTTCTGATTTGATCTGTTTGTAGTGGGACTGGCTTTCTCCCTTATTCTGTGGTTTAGACTTAACCTTCATCCCTCTTGGCTTACATCTACTCTCACGTGGCGCTGGTTAGATCTTCATATCAATGCAGGGATGAATATTTAACACCGTAGTTAAGATTCAATGGTCTACAACCTGTCCCAGATTGCACAATTTGGAATTTTAAGCAATAATTTGAAATTTTACACTGGGTCGTTGAGGAGCTATATGTTCAATGTTAACTTGCTAATATCGTTGTTAAAGAGTATTTGTGTTCTTGATTCTGTAAAGCATCCATTCAGCGAATGAGGAATGTGGGTTTGACTCCCCAGAAACTGTTTCGTTTTTTTTAGAAAAAAAAAAAAAAACAATAATTTGGTAACGAATTACGCTACCTGGACAGTTGTGATCTGCTCCGTGTATGAAATGAGTGATAAAATAAAGAATGGATGTAATTCATTAATTCACTAAGAGGTGTAAAGAACCAGTAATCAATTAAAAAACTGCTGGCTGACTAGTTAAGATTTAATGACATCAGCATTTGCTTGGTCTAGCTTTTTAACGTGTGGTCAAGGCAAGACAGTTGACCACATTCCCCAGACTCAAAGAGACCAGGCCAAGACTAATTCTCAATGAATTTTTACGCCACCTGGTAGATCAACTTAAAACTTCTTAACTGAAAAGAAGTTTTTTTTTGTCTACGTGTGTACATGTGAACAAACAAGTAAAAGTTAAATTTTCCACATCAAACAGTCAATAATTGGGCTTCAATTCAAAGTTTACAACAAAATTTAACTTGAATGACCAGCTAACAAGCTTTAAGAAATAAAACATCTGCCAAATTACTATCTTTGCAAAATTCACTTTCAAGTTTCTGTGCACATTAAACATAAAATTCACATAAATATGAAACGAAACAAGAATTCATCCTCAGTTGAGTTTGAACTTGCCTGGACATCATACCATGTTTAAAATTATTCCTCTTGTCAGCCTCTTGGCTCTGTCTTCAGCTATGCTGTTACCCGAAGTACCTTTATTTTTTTTTTACAGTTTTTTGAAATATTTACATTTAATATAAATTTTCTTTTTCAATTTAGGGTATAGACCCAGTATTCACAGTACGGTATTCAAAGAAAATGTAGCATATTATAGATTTCCTCTTACAGATTTTGAGTACTTCGAAAAGACTGTTGATGAGCGCATTATTGGTGGACAACATGCTCGCAAAAACAGTCACCCATTTGTGGTAAATATGTAACTATTCGTATTTTAGATTTTAACGTAAACTAAATTGGCGGGTTGTTTTTGAAGGTTCGAATCGAAGCCAAAAATATTGAAGGAGCTGGATTCTTGTGCGGAGCAACACTGCTAAGTGAATACTACGTAGTAACCGCTGCACATTGCGTACATGACAGCTAGTAATTATCGAATACATTTTATTCTAGTTTTGTTATTACATTAACATTTTTATAGCACACCTGTTAGTAGAATAACGCTTCATTTTGGTGATCATCATATGTATTTGCAAGACGATACACAAACCACAATGAGCATCCCCATGGCAAACGTAAAATCTTTTTTTTTTTCTTCTTAAATCCTTAAATATCGTTTGAATTTAATTTTAGATCGTTTACCATCCTAAATATGATGAGAGACACATCATAAATGACATTGCCCTCATTCGCCTTCCCACCAAAGCACCAATTTCAGCTCATGTGAAACCGTTGTGCGTGACCTCTACTGCAACCACATCTAAACATAAGCAGGCAACAGCCATTGGTTGGGGATTAACCAGAGACGAAAATGAACGTAAAACGATTTAAACGCAACCGAACAAATACAGTTACTACAGAACATGTACAATTTCAGGTGGAACCGTTAGTGAGGTGCTGAAAGACGTTTCTCTTCCCATCCTTCCGAATGACGAATGTCGTAATTACGGTGTTTTCAATCCAATCACTATGATGTGCGCAGGCAACACCTATGGTCTTCGAGCAGCAATTTGCTCCGTGAGTCTCACAACCACTCAAATTTGCTACTTTTTTCTAGCATGCTATTGTAATTTTATTTATAGGGTGATTCTGGTGGACCATTGGTTGTAAATACTGGCTCACAATATTCCCTCGCCGGTCTCACTTCCTTCAGCTCAGCTAAAGGATGTGTTGCTGTTGGATATGGTGCAGTGTTCACTCGATTAGCTGGTTTCATCCCCTGGCTGCAAAGTTATATGGGATCTGCTCTGTGTATAGCTTAAGTTGAAATGAGAAATAAAAATAAAGCATGAATCTAATTCATTGGTTGTTTGCCTACATTTTATGATTAGTGACATTACAATTCCCGAAAACAAAAATATAAAACAGCAAGGCACACACGAAAATATACATAAGCAAGAGTTCGTCTTGAGTAACTTGCAACTTTAGTTCTTTGTGTGGTGTGATGTTTTTCGTTGGTGAGTATAGAATTGAGCAGAGGCGTAGCTAGGTTTTTGGCGCCCTTGACAAATTCATTTTTAATAATTTGCATGGCTTAGTGGAGCGGCGGCAGTGGCGCTCTTGTGAAACTGGCACACTTGGAAACTGCTCCAATGCCAAACCATTCCTACGACACTGGAATTGAGTGTAATAAATAATTAGTTTTAATTTTTGCAATTTCAATAACAGTTAATTAATAATAATAAGTAACAATAACAAAATAGTTACACCAAATAGAAAATCAAATTTAAAAAATATTTTCTCAAAATGTATCTTTTCATATAAATTAACAAAATAAATGCTTTTGGCCTAAAATAAATTTGTTCAATTTAATTATTTAAATAAAAACATTTAGATTGAATTCTTATCTAGAATTTTTTAGATTTGAATCAAATGAATCTGTACGATATAAACATGAAATTTTTTCATGCAAAAAATGAATTTTTTTCGACCAAAGTGAATTAACTTTCATTACTTAGCTACGCTAACGAAAGTTAAAAAACAGCGTAGCAAACACACAAAACACAGGCTGATTTTGGTGTCTAAGTGCCATTTATACAAATTAAAAACTTTAACAAGAGAGCACCGCTAACTTTTAATCCTCTTAGCATTTCACTCCTCCTTGTCTAACGCCAACAGAATGAAGGGCACATCAACACATTCTCAAGTGCGCGATTCCACAGTAGCTTGAATTTATTATTACGATTACAGATAAATGACCGTGGAGCAAGATAAAAAGGGTTATGACATCACAATTTGTATTATTTCCTGTCAATAAGCATGCTTCACTTATAAAAATGAATTTAATGAATTTAAAGAGAATTACGAAATAAAATCGAGACCAAATCGAGGAAGTTGTAGACAGGACACCTTGTATATTCTCAGTAGTAATATAACAAGCGCGCCGAGTAATTGTCAAATAATTAGGTCTGCACAAATCTTATCTGACAAAAAGATGAGTGCTGACCTAAATTTAACAATTTCTCAAGCACAAGGTTTATTTTATGAGAGAATTTACTGATCGAAAATCGAAGAAACGACCATGAAGAGTTCAAATAGTATCAAAATGCCATTTGTATTTTGGTTGTGAAAACCCACAACAGATGATGCAAAGGACAAGAGTGCATTATCGAAATGGTGAATGCAGCCACCTACAGCCACCAATCCGAAGGTGAATGGGGTTTGTTACGTGCTTCGGCATTGATCGAACGAACGATGACCGTTTTGTTACGCCGTTCTCATTGGTCGTCAAAGCACCAAAGAACATTATCGAAGCTAGTGGTAAATTCTCAGCATAATGTTTGCTACGACACTAAAATGAGTCTTCGGTCAGACAGCTAAACCCCTAACACTGCAGTGTCACTTACTTTATATTTAAACATTAATTTACCTGAAGTTTGCTGTAAATGGCCACTACGTTTGCAACAAGAACACTGGTCATAATTAGACCGAACAAGACGTGATTTAAAATTAAAACATAATTATAATAATTAATATATATTAATATTCATTAAAATTTATTTTGATGAATCAGAATTTAACAATACCAGCTTAAGGCAAGCGCGAAAAAGCCCATTTTAGAATGAGAAACTACTGATTTACCCATTCATCTCCGAAATTGTAAAAATTTTCCGAGATCATACCGAAACAAATGTTTCGCCCATCTTGCATGATCAAAATAACCATCAAAGTTTTGTAGCCGAGCAGACATAAAATAAAAATGATTTCAATGGGCTCGCGACGCTGCGCTGCGCTGCGTTTGCCAACAACAAATAGCCATATAATGTGAAAATTTAAACTTGAATGACCAAGTAACAAGTCTTATTAATAAAACCATCTGTCATAGTGCTGCCTCTGCGAAACTAATTCTCTTTCAAGTTTCTACGCAAATTAAATGAAATCTATATAAATATGTTACAAACTAAAAATTCCTTATTCGAGTCGACCTTTCCTGGACCTCTTGTCATGTTTCAATTTATTCCTCTCTTTAGCCTCTTGGCTCTATCTTCAGCTTTGCTGTTACCCGAAGTACTTGCAATTAATTTCAATATTAAATGTTTAACAAATATATATATATATTTTTTTTACTATAGGGTAGATCCAAAATTCATCGCTACTGGGATATAATTGGATACGTATAATTGAATAATTCTTTTCTAGACTTTCAGGGCTGGGATAGTACCGTTGACGAACGCATTATTGGTGGAAAAGAAGCCCGTAAAAACAGTTACCCTTTTGTAGTAAGTGCATGACCAAAAACTATTTTCGATTTTGTATAAAATTACAGTAAACTGATTGTTTAAACTGATCGATTAAAGGTTCGTATTCAAGCCGTTGATAGGTCCGGCTCTGGATACTTGTGCGGAGGAACTCTTCTCAGTGATTACTATGTAGTTACCGCAGCACATTGTGTCGAGAGTAGCGAGTAAGTCCATATTTATGTATTGTTATACATTCTAACTAATTTAATTTTTTATAAATTAAAAAAAAAATTATTACAACAGCTCACCAATTCGTTCTGTTACACTTCATTTCGGTGACCATTATCTTAATTATGAAGATGATACACAAACAACGATGAGTGTCCCTATGTCAAATGTAAAGATTTTCTTATTGACTTTCTTTAGGTTGTTGGAAATAAAATTGCATTTAATTTTAGATGTTTGTCCACCCATTATACAATGATCGACGCGTCACAAATGATATTGCCCTTATTCGCCTTCCCCGCAAAGCACCAATTTCGGCTCACGTGAAAACGTTGTGCGTGACCTCGGCTACAACCGCAGCTAAACATCAAAAGGCAACAGCCATCGGTTGGGGATTAACCAGAAATGATCACGAAGGTAAAAATAAATAAAAATACGTGAAATTACCTTATTAGAAGATATGAAACTATTATAGGCGGAAAAGTTAGTGAAGTGCTCAAAGAAGTCAGTCTTCCAATCCTTACGACCAACGACTGTCGTTTGTTCGGTGGTTTCACTCCAAACACTATGATTTGTGCCGGCAACACGAGAGGACTGCCAGCAGCAATTTGCTCCGTAATAAGACTAATAACCTCAAATTTTTACTATTAATTTTTAGTATTGACTTAATCAATTATTTGATTTTTTTAGGGTGATTCTGGTGGACCATTTGTTGTACACACTGGTTCGCAATATGCCCTCACAGGCCTCTCTTCGTTCGGTTCGGCAAAAGGATGCGTTACTGTTGGATACGGTGTTGTGTTCACTCGATTGTCTGGCTTCATTCCCTGGCTGCAACGTAACATGGAAGGTGATCTGTGTATTGTATAAGATGAAAAAATAAAGCATGATTTGATTCATTGGTTCAATAATAATCGTCTTAATCGAAGCATTCACATTTGAATTTGTTGATACAGTAAGATAAAAACACAAATGAATAATGAGAGTTTGCTAAACCTAACTTATTTCCACAATGCAGTCGAAGAAATTCTTGTGACAGGAAATGAATTTCCCGAGTTAGAGCTAGAACAAGCCTATGGTAGCTGTCAAGAGATTTGGCACTTTTCTTACGCTGTTCCTCAGCACATTATCATTAGTGTAAATTGATTGTGTAGAACGAAAGTTATTCTTGATGTTATGTTCAATGCACATAACACTTTGAAACGTCTTTTTTTCTTAGTTATAAAACGAAACGTGACATGATGGTGCGACCTCTTTTGTGCGAGCGCTTAAATAAAGTATTAAATCGCACACCTTTTCATTTTTATTTAAAAATCAAAGAAGAAGTTTTGAATTTGTTGAATAAAAAAAATGAGTGGTAATAATACCGATTCAATTGACATTATATTAAATTTGAATATAAACTTCGTAAGTTTTCCAACAAAAGAATCGACTCTAAGTGTACGGCGCTCTAGATGCTGCGACACAGAGTACGTATGTATTCTGTGGCTGCGAGGCCGTTTCTGTAGAGTACCCAACTCTGAATATGTTTTTGCAGTCAATTTCAATTTTAAAAATATCTTTTGTTTATTTTATTTGTAAAAACTAACATCAATTGCATTTTAATTCAAATTATAAAAATGGCGTATTATTAAAAAGTGACCGCAATCAATAAAATGCGTCAATAGGAATTGCAAACAAAATACTTACGGCTTTTGTTCAATCACGTGATTTATATTTATCAACTTTTAATGAATGTATCCTGTGTACATGTAGATTTAATTACAAATTAAACGCGCACTAATTTTCATGGAAATTCAAATTTATAAAAGCACTTTCTTCCATAATGCGAGCCGAAATCAAATAAGTCCCACGTACAAAACACGAGAAAATCGGGTTTTATGAACTTTTATAGCATGACCAAAATAGAAATTACAATTACAGTAATTAATAATTAATATACAGTCGAGTGAGATGACCAAATGACGTGTAAATTTATATACGAAAATAAACGATAATGACTTTACATTTCTTCTAATTACAAATCTAAATTATTTACAACTCTAAGATATAAAAAACCAAAAGACGTTTCATTTTTTCCCTCTTTTCGACTTCAACTTTCTCGGTTTGGCCGCAGACTTCTTAAGTACGGATCTTTTGGGGCTCTTTGGCTTCTTTGCCTTAGCAGGAACGGTTTTCTTTTTCGCCACAACTTTTTTCGGAGACTTTGCGATCGTAGACTTTGCTTTCTTTCTCTTCACGATTTTATTTTTGGGCGTTTCGACTTTTTCGATAATCTTCACTTTCTCAGCTGGAGGAGGAGCGTTTCGTTTAGGAGAAGACGACCTTCGTGGTATGCGCATGACTGGTCCAACCTTGTCGGATACGCGAAAAGATCCCGATGCGCCTTGACCTTTGGCGTGTTTTAAAACTCCAGTGGACAGACCCCTTTTCAAAGCAATCTTTAAATGCGTATTCACTAGTTTGGTGTCTTTGCTAACTTCATAATTCTCCATGATGTATTTTAAAATTGCTTGACGAGACAATCCATTACGATCTTTTGAAAAGAAAAAAAAAGAAACGAAAAGAAAAGAAGTTTAGTATATTAAAAACAAAAAGTAGTTTTTATAAAGTGAAATTTACCTTTAATTTCATTAATGGCTGAAATTGACATCTCCATGTAGTTGGGATGATTTGGAGTGTTTTTCTTTTTTTTCGGTTTGGCCGTTTTCGGTCGTCCTCTCGTCGCCACAGCTGGAGTTGCAGTCGCAGTTGCAGTATCAGACATGATGCGAGATGACGATGCTGGATAACTTTTGGTTACGATGCGAGAGAGCTAGATGCTTCCGTTCTGATAGCAAATTGCTTAGTGCGAGTGGCGGCGCTCGCTCTCCCATTTATGTGGAAAGCGCCGACCTGGCAGAGACCTAAAACAATTCAAACCTAGTTGAAGTACAAAACGAGTCGGCTCTGACTCGTGTGTGCTTCTTCCCTGGAAAAAGAGTCTGCTGCACGCTTTAGTACATGCATCTACTCCGTGTTTTTTGAGTATATATTTAGAAGAGATAATCGGCTTCAATAACCCGTAATTATTTTCTTGTTAATCGGGTTATTCGGAGCGTGGTTGAGTTAAAATGGCTTATCAGCGCACGTGTAAAAGCATAATTTGTACACAACTTTGCTGCTATTTGCACGAATTCTGCGTGGAAACAATAACAACCGGTCGGTAACAAAACTCGCATGTTTTATGAGTATATAAAGCGGAAATCTTGCTTAATCGGTTCATTAGATCGTGTAGAAACAGCTGTGTACGTTGAAGCAACAAACACAAGCCACTGATCCGCAGCCATATTGACTGTGATTTTTCGCATGCTTTATTAAGACAGTGAAAATGGACATTTGTTGCGTGTAATTCACGTTGAATCGTGACAATATTTGATTAAAAATGTCGTCACAAACAGTTTTATGGAGTTCTTGAGTGGTAGGTTCAAAATATGTTTTTAAAACGTCTGGCCTTTACGTAACAAGCTCTTTGGTAAGGGTCACTTAGGTCATCAATAAATGACCTGGTTTTATAGTTATTTTTGATTTTTGAATAAAAAAGTTTTCAACATTTGCGCAAGGAATTACAATTTACAATTTTTATTGCGTGTATACAAACTAATGTTTCACTGGCTTACATCAAAGTGTTTCATTTTTCGTCTGTGTTAAAATCTCAGTAATAAAAATCAAAGTTTAATTTTTCAAAAAAATATTTCATATTGTAAAAATAGTCAACAAAACCCTCCTCTCCCCTGTGCGTTAAATTAAACTCTCAAATTACACACTAAATATTGTGAAATCCATTAATCTAGTGAGATCTAATGTATATAATTTGTTCAGGCGCTTATAGTAAATACACACTTTTAATTTAATTAAAGAATGTGTTTTCTTTATACAAACTATGTAATTCAGATCCTTTTAATGTACTTACAGCATGTTTGTGGTTTGCTCAAAAACATACGCGACGTAAAATGAAAAGGTATTGCACTATAATCTTATTACCGATTCAGCAAATAAAATGTATTTAAATTTGTAGCCGATGAACATTCTTCATAATCTACCACAAGATCATTTAATCATGATTGCATTAATTATATTCACGTTAAACCGTGCGATTTTCACACATTCGCGTGATATAAAAAATTTACGATATAAAAAATTTATCAATGTCCAAATGACAACATATTAGTTGGAAAATATTGCCATTTGATCGGATGACATTTTGTGAGGTTTCTTAAATTATTCGAGTGACCCTAAACCCGTAAGAAATCGCAAAATTGTAAAAACAACACCCGAATTATCCATTTAAATCGCCCTGAATCCATTGTATACCGAGAAAATAAGTTGCAAAAATCATCGTAAATGTCTCCAGCCTAAATCATTTGCAATTTAAGATATTTTTTCATGGCTTCGCTGCTGTATCGAGGATCAGGAGTGAGACTCGACTTAAACTTCTCGGTCGGTGTGGCTCCCCACACACGTAATGCGTTACGATTGATCAACGAATATCTAAAACAAAAATAAAGGGAAACCTAAAGTAAACAAACTTTATTTAATTCAACTGCACATACGAGCAACTTACTTCGTGTTTGTAAGGTTTTGAAGAAAATTCCAATAACTGTTTGAAAGATCATCAGGTTGAAATAAACTCTGAGGAAGTGAAAACAATGTTTGCAATTACTTGGCTCTGGCTTCTTAAAAACTAAAATTACCACATGAAACATGCTCGCAGTTAAAGCTGCGTATACAACATCCATAGCAAAAGGAATGACCGGTATGTGACCATTTTTTACCCCGATGGAAACCAGGAGCTATTAACGAATCAATTAATTATTCAAAACGGTAAAGCGTAACAGAATTACTAACTTCGATCATCTTCCAGAAGCTGTACGATGCCAATGCAGGCGATGGAAACAGTAACATGGACCAACCAGCTACAAATCCAGATAGAAGACCATTAATGGGTTCATCTGAATTTTTAGCCCATCTAAGCAGGCAATTTAAAGACTGCAAAAATTTGTTACTTTGACAAACCAAACTTCTAGTGCCAAATTTAGCCTTTGCTACACACGCTTCTGTAACTTACCCTACACAGGAGAGTAAAACATCCTAAAAATAATCCGAATTTCACATTTTGGCTAGACAGAAGGTACATAACTAACATTTGTGGGTGCTTTACTGTTAGTTTAAATGATGATATTGCTTTCAATAGGACTTTTCCGATGTACCCAACAAGAAATGGGCGTATAAACCCCTAAAAATGTAAAGATTGAGATGTATCGTTTTGCATTGGTAATCTATAATCGTAATAAACAAACCGTGATGCAATAGTATATGCATCCTTTTTCATGAAGACAACATTTGTGTTTAGGTCCAAACTGAATTGAATCTATAAATTAATGTATATAATAAAGTAAAATTAAGTAAATTAAATTCAATAATTACCTAATATTTTTTTGTACGTGTTAAATACTGATGGTTTGTCCGGTTTCTGATTTGTCAAATCATCGTTTGGATTTTTTGTACTTGGTGATCCACTTTCGCTCGATCCAACGAGAAACCTGAAAATGGGGAAGAAAAGACGAGAATGTTTCAAACATACAGAAAGGTATTTAATAAAGACTAGATATTTCCTATTATATATTATTAGTATTATATAATTTACCTATTTATATACTTTTTGAAATAATTAAACAATATAAGAAACCAATCAAATTTGGTTTTGTATTCAAATTATTGTGCCGTAAGACATTAAAATGACGTTTGGTTTAGCATTAGCGAGTACACTTGAATTGATTTATTACAAATACGGCGAGTCACATTCAATGTTACGTCTCAAAAAGAACAAAAATAAATGTGCTTACTGGTATTTTATTTATTATTTATTTTTTTTATAAAAAATTTCGCATTTATTGTCCCTTCAATAATTGCACGAAATTATCTAAGGCCGACTGGAGTTTTAAAAATCGTTTTAGAATATTCTAAACGTAAACTGAATTTTAGAAAATAATATGATTCTGCTGGAAAAATTAAGAAGCACCGTTCAGCAACATCTATAATATTAATACAAATTCCAGCCAGCTGGAGGAAATAATTATAAAATAATTTTTTATTCTACTCGCAATGTGGTATCACATTTTTTTTCCTTATCTTGAATTCGTACTAAGTTTATTGTTATGCACGTAACAAATTAAAAAATAAAAACTAACCTTAGAACCACAGTTGTCAACTCTTTGGACTGAATTTGTTTCCTACAACATACACACAAAAAGATAAATGGAAACTTTTACAATAACTGTAAATCTTATTTAACTTACTTGTAAAAATATAAGAAAATAGACATGGTAAAGCTGAATAGCCACACCTAAATAATAATAAAGCATTTGTATCAAGAATAGTCTAATCTGGAATTAAAAATTATTTGTTTTATTCATTTTTCAACTCACCTCACCATTTGGAATTGGATGAATTAAATTTCTATTTTTTGCAATTGAATAAACAATTTGACTCATCTGCAATTAAATTATACGTGACAAAACAAAGAATAGTAAAGAAGTTTTTATAATGTTTTGCACAATTTCACTTACAGTATTAAGCATGTACACTGTAAGGGCCTTTTTCCTGAAAAATAAAGCAAAATAGAAAAAGCCATGTTATTTGTTCGAGAATTATTTGTCAAGAGTTTAAAACTAATTTAAATCTAAAAATATTCGAGTGATTTGCTGAATTTAATTACCTCGCGTCTCTTTCAAACTGGATAGCTGTAATACTAGCAAAAAAAGATGGTACAAACGCAATTGACCAAGGATAAAAATTTTTTAATAGCCATCTGAAAACACAAATATAAAATGCTCAATTTAATTTATCTTTTATTTCATGAAAGTCATAAAATTTTAAGCTTACCTAAACAGACATATGCAGCTAATAAATACACTTCCATTCCACGTCAAAAAACAAGTAGACCGAAGTATGTCCTGGGCGATTTTTGGCCATTTCTTAGAATTAAACAATTTTCCTTGAATCAGTGAGCTCAACTAAAAGAAAAAATAAATTAAAGAAATGTTTAAAACGAGATAATAACCAGAAATTACGAAAATTTAAAGTAAAATGTTTCATTTCTTCAATCAAAAAAAGACCCAAAAAAAGACCCTTTTCGATCGAACCGTACTTGTTCTACTTTTACAAATAAACTCCTAAGAAGTCATTACCCTGCCCCATATTAAATTCACGAGGGCAGTTTTGATTTAATAACAACATTAATTTCTATATTAATATTTTATAGATTAAATGAATTAAAAGAAATAAATTTCAAATAAATTTGCTGTTGCAATAATACTTCAGTTTTGATGTAATGTATGTAAACTTTAATTGTCAATCACCAATTTACAAGCTTAAAAATATTAATTATGTTACATAAAATGAGTACAAATTATTTTCAGCTTACACGTTTATCTGTAAAAAAAAAAAAAAAAAAAAAAAAAAACACACGGACTAACTTACCAAATATAATGAAGAATATATTTTAAGGGAATTCTTAAAACTCCCGAAAGCTAAATCGATCAGCACTCGTGAACATTGTGGATGCCATGGATGAATAACGTCATAACAGCTAAAGTCTACGGGTGTTAATTGTTTACTCAATAATACCATCCTGATTCACTGAACAAATTCAATCCAAATGCTTCCACAAGTATCCAAAGTGAGTTATTAACAAAACGAATCAACATAGACTATCGGACGAGGAAAGAAACATCCGTAACTCATCGGCAGACGCCATCTTCTGAAATGGTCTGCTTCTCAGCTGTTTCTGTTTATTCGTCGATATTGTGTGACGTCATAACTGTAAACTCCACGTAGCAAAACAAGTGTCTTGGGAAGACCGTCTTACTTATCCGCTATCCGGTAATTTTTTCCTATGGAAATCTTATCTTCGCATTGATACAATAGCTTTTATAAATAATGAGTGGCAACTGCACCCTTTGTTGCAGAATTTCAATGCTTGAGCTATGAGCTATTGTCAAGTCAAGGTTGTGAATAACACGGTATTAGTACACAGACAGTTTTAATACGCGAAAAATTGATTTAAATATAATAAATAAAACACAATGAAGCCAAGTTTGGGAAGCTTATTTTTTATAGTATTTATTGCTTATGTTATAAATTCCGTGTGGACTTTATATGAATTGTGGAGGGTTCCTCCATGCGTTGATGACTATTGTCTCGTGTCCTCTCTGAAAAGTATTGAAAAATTTAAGGTAAAACAGAAAACTTAAAACGTTTGGGATTATTAACAATTTCTCTCTCTTGTAGTTGCATTTTTATCAATCTCCAACGCGAAATCCAAGAAGTAGAGAAGATTTACACGAAGTATTTATGTGGGATAATTTTGATTACAACATTCCTCAAGAGAGGTATAGAGAAATTTAACATTTTGCACGAGTTTCAGCACATTTTTCTGCGTTTGACTTGGAATCATGCGCTGATTTGTAAAAGACGCTAAATTATTTTCCAGGTCAATTAACGTATCCATGTTAAACGAGGCTGTGACTAACAAGACGGTATATCTGCATATTGTGATGGTTCCGCAAGAGGCTCTAGTTAAAAGTCCAATAACTTTGATAAAAAACCAACAAGCAGCAACATCAGTCGGAGCTTTAGTAACTTACATGATTCCAGAGAAAAAAGCTTTTAACATTTTGAATTCAGAAGTTAAGGTAATTATAAACGAATTTTATAAATTGTAAAGTGAACATTTGCCATTAAATTTTGGGGATTTTTTTCAGAAAGTTAAAAAAAGCAATGAGATCGCGGAACACCCTAGTGCACATTGGCGGTCAAAAATGATTTTCGAAATTATAACGGATACCTCATCTTTACCGAGCAGGAACATGCCTCGTGAATTGATGAAATTTATTCGGTAAAACTTAATGTATATTTTCAATGACCGAGTCATCAAAACTAATTTTACTGTACATAAAGGTTGGCTCCGAAAAAAGAGTATTTGCCAATTTTATTCATAAATAAAATGAAATATCGGATAACAGATTTACAAGTAAAATTCAGAGTGGAAGTACTGAAAAGCCCAATCATTTTTAACGCATTACTGACTTGCATTGTAGCTGATTAACAACAGCGATACTTCGAAAGAGTTATCGCTTATATACAATCCTACAAGTTTTGGTATGTTGAGGCTCCTAGTGCAATTAGAAGGCGCAATGGCTACTATGAAAAACTTGGGTAATTGAACAGTTCTTCGTATCGTTAAATTGTTTTAATATTTTTGCTGTTTGTTTTAGGATTTTTAGAAAAAGACATCGACGAAGTGAAAGGGATTTTCACTGACACTAATCTCTATCTCTTGTGCGCAACATTTGTAATCGCTGCGTTTCATGTGAGCACACATTTATTATTAAATTGCATTTGTTTGATTTTTCTTTTTAATTCTAGTTGATGTTTGATTTCCTTGCATTTAAAAATGACATTGCATTTTGGAAGCGCAAAAAAACGATGGTGGGCGTATCGTTTCGCACCGTTTCGTGGCGGTGCATCAGTCAAATCATTATTTTTCTTCATTTGTGGGACGAAGAAGCTAGTAGATTAATATTGGTTCCAGCATTCATAGGCAGTTTCATCGAGGTATTTATAAAGTTTGTAAGCAAGTTTATTTTTATTATTTTATTTAACGTAGATGAGTTTTGCTAACTTCAGGTCTGGAAAGTTCTAAAAGCATCAAAAATCAGCATTCGTTGGAGTTTCCCCTTGCCTAGATTGTTGGTACGAATTTATTTTCAAAACCTTTTATTTATTGCATTTCTAATGTTAATTTTGAATCTACAGTTCGGGACCACAAATGATGCAGAAAAGAAGAGCGAAGAATTCGATGCCGAGGTATTATTTACGATATAACTATGTGAAAATGCCGTAACAGTTCCTTTTAATTTTATTTTAGGTGATGAAACATCTCCGGTATTTCGTTTACCCACTTTGTCTGTGTGGTGCTGTTTATTCTTTAGTGTATGTCGAACACAAAAGGTAAAAAATAAATATTATTATAATCCAATGCTTACAAATATAATTTTTGCAGTCTGTTTTCATGGTGCCTTCAAAGTCTAGTAAACGGTAAGCGAGTGTTTGACATAGATTTTTTTTTTTAACAAAAAAATAATTTTAGGTGTTTACGCTTTCGGCTTTCTCTTGATGTTGCCTCAACTTTTCCTCAATTACAAACTAAAATCTGTAGCTCATTTACCTTGGAAAGTATTCATGTACAAGGTAAGAAATAAAATACACCGAAAGAATTCTGAAATTTAACCGAAAAATTCTTTATTTCAGGCATTTAATACCTTCATAGATGATGTATTTGCATTTATCATTACTATGCCAACCGCTCACCGAATTGCTTGTTTCCGCGACGATATAGTATTTTTGATATATCTATACCAGCGCTGGTAAAACGACTTGAAAAAAACTAAGACGTCAACCAATTAATATTTTTTCTTTGACCAGGTTATACCCGGTAGATAAAACACGTGAAAATGAATATGGAGAAAATTTCACCGAAGAGAAAAAACAGCAATAAACACAAAAATTTATAATAAAAATTGTTGCCATATAAAACATTGAGTCACGTCCTAAACAAACGAGTTAATTTTTAACTAGTCTATCGATCACTTGTTTTCTTAATGCAATTTAAAAAAAAATAATAAACGTTGAACTGTTAAAACCATACACAACATTCAAGTTTTTCTTTTCTTCCATCTTTAATACAAGTTAAGCACCACTTAATTTATGTTTTTTTTTTCTTTATTTTTCTACACCTTGTTTTAACATAGCAAATTATAAAACAAGCATGCACAAAAACTGAATACCTGATAAATTCAGAATGCTTGCGATGGTATCGAATTTACAAAAACAGAAAAAATTTGTTTCTTCATAAATTCCATTTGATGGGTTAAGGACGGAACATTAACCAGTGCAAACTGACCAATGAAGAACACATCAAAAAATAGAGAACATCGGGATACGAAAAGATTTGTGGTAGAATCTGGATGTTTTTATAACTTGATACAACTCAAAAAGTCATTAACCTGTAAATTTCGGGGAAAGTAAAAATGAATCGGGCAACAATGACAATTACACAAATGCAGTTACACCACCAGAATCCACTAGGCTCTAAAGAGATACAGTTTGAGTCCAGCAGCAGTTTTCATTCAGCCAACAATTCTTTTCAGGTTAATTTTTTTCCTTTTCTTTACTTCCTCTTTTTTTTTCTTTTTTTTTAAACAACGTTAGCGAATTCTAATTTCTTTGTTTTAAAACTAGGTATACACAGTAAAAAATGGTGCGGTTTGCATTACTTATACAAGTATCTATTGCAGTCATACTACACGCGAAGACAAATGTTTTTTAATGCCCCGGCTGATGAAACTTGACAATACTCTACTGAAACAAGTTACAACTTCAATGATCTACACTTGATCAAAAAAAAAAAAAAAAGGTAAAAAAGAAAAGAAAAAAAAAATCCAGACAAATGAATCAAGAAAAGATTTCCAAAGTTGTATATCGGACAAAACTGCATACATGTAAAAAGCCTAGAGATCCAGAAACTGGGGATAGTACATCTTAATTTAACAGAAATGTGAAATTTAATTTTTTTTGCTTTTTTTGTTTTTAAATCTTGGAGCATTTTGAAGATTGCCTGTCTACTTTTCGAGTACAGTAAAATTGATGGGATTGGATTAGTTAAGAATAATTATACGACGAATAGGACAAGCTATTCAATTATCACCACCTTCTTGCTGTTCGTCTCCATCACCTTGTGTGTCCGTCGTCCACAACTAAAAATAAACAAAAAAAGTTTCAAATTTATAACATCTCTAAATCAATTAAAGAAAACCAGAGCGTTCTGAGTTTCAAAGTCAAATTCAACATGCACTACGCGCTTATCCCCGACGCATTCGGGTTTTGCTTCAATAGACAATAGTCATAATACATCTTACTGCCCTGTAAACGTAGTCATGTAAAAATTTACTCCCAAAATATCAAATTTTAATCCCGAATTGCTGAATTTGATACCATTCGCGAGTTTAAGGAACTTTATGAAATTTATATTTGCTATTTTACCGTTAGGTTATCCCGCAGAAGCTGCATGATAAGCGTACTGTCTTTGTACGAATCTTCATTCAATGTATCTAGTTCCGCAATGGCATCATCGAATGCCTACAACAACAAAAAATTTCAAATTTTAAAAATAACAAAATAAAAACAAATCAAATCTTCAAAACCTAATTCAACTTTTGCTACGTAAATTTTTCTGAAATATACGCTTATATTTTTAAACTTCGTCCAAAGCATCTATTTATATTCGTTGCATTTAATTCATATACCACTCAATCAATCCATTAACTCGGACAACCAGATATAATTTCGGTAAATCACCATACCTGTTTTGCCAAATGACAAGCACGATCAGGAGAATTCAAAATTTCGTAATAAAACACTGAGAAGTTGAGAGCCAGACCTAATCGGATTGGATGTGTTGGTTGCATTTTAGCTCTACTTATATCAAAGGCTTCTTGGTACGATTTCTGAGAGTCGTCTATCACACCTAAAATAAAAAATCAAACATAGGAACAATGTACTGACCTGTTTTGCTAACTGGCAAGCCTTGTCTGGTGAATTCAAGATCTCATAATAAAATACTGAGAAATTGAGAGCCAGGCCCAATCTGATTGGGTGTGTTGGCTGCATTTTTGCTTTACTGATTTCAAATGCATCTTGATATGCTTTTTGTGAATCCTCAACAACGCCTACAAGAAATTGAAAAGTCATTAGTTCCGACATGCAAAACAAAACTAAACGCACCAAGCTACGTGTTAAGGTAAAGCTAAAGGTAAGTGCTTAAGGTTAAATATTTTAACAAGCAGCCTCCGTTAAATTAAAATGCTTAATGATCACAAATTCTAAACAGCACGTTGAGGAATTCACATTTCAATTTCAACCAATTTTCTTTAGCTTAATATATTAAACTTAGCGCCGCAAACACACCTAACGACTCATTAACGTTTGTTTATCACCAAAAAATACTCGCACACTTGCCTCGCACTTGTTAAAATTTCATTAACGTTTTAAATCAACATAAAGCACTCATAAATTAATTATAAATGACATTATGTTTAACATTTTATTAATAAAAATCGATCGTTTAGCCGTTCCTCCTGCTGATTTTATTCGAGCATACATTTTTCCAGCAACTTTTAAATTAAAACGTTATTTTCAACAGGCGAAAGTATTTTTTCCCCTCTAATTTGCCAATGCGCGCCAGATTACTCGATACTTACTATTTCGACTTTCTCCTGTGGCAACTTCTGCTAAGTACCTATAATAATCTCCTTTCATCTTCAGGTAGAAGACTTTACTCTCTGCATTGCTTGCTTTTGGTATGAGATATTTATCTAATAGACCCTAAAGAAAAAAAAAAAAAAAATTAGAAAAATTAAAAATAATCGATTAAATCAAATCAATTTCCCCCTTTTTTGTGTACATTTCTTCCGCAAATCATAGGGACAAAGCAACCATGTCAAGGATATGGGGAATTTACGGTAATTTTGTTACTATTCATTTCACACGCAATTCTTTTGAAATTTATTCGAGCGTTAAGTTTAGTGTGCTGAAAAGTTAAAATATCTTTCAGCAGCGTTAGGAATTATCGCAGTTCAAACCAATTTCCATCAAAACACTATACAAACTTGAGTAAATTTTGACCCAATATTATAATTTAAACATTAAAAACGATTTTTTGATACTATTTTTATAGAATCGACTGAATATTTCATTAGATTAAACTAAAACTTATCTCGAAAAAAGGTTTTTCTTATCAAATTACTATCAAATCAGATTATTAATCAATTCTATATAGCGCATTCTTTCACACTACACGACGCAGTGATGCAATACCGCATCAAAAAAATCACTGGCGAATATTTTTCATTATTTCGAGTCGTTTCAAATTTAAATAAAACTCGAAAGCAATATTACTAGCTTGTTTGTCCACATACACGTCAGAAGATCCCGAAATATCTTTTTAGAAAAACGAGATACATTTAAACCCTTTTAAACACTTTTACCCAATATTAAGGCTAATATTCTGGTTCATGGCTCTTTTAAATGAACATATCTCACAACTAATATTATTTGGCTGCGCCATATGCCGTGCAGGTAATTGAACTTAAAGCCCTCTAGGAACCAAATTATCTACGTCTGACATTTCTAACGTGCCTGGTCCGATGCAAAAGAAAAATGGGAGGGTAAAAATATCAATATTTAAATTTTTCAATACTAAAAAACAATTTCTACTGGTTTTTATTTCCACATCAGCTTGAAAATTTCAGTGATATTTCATGACCTTGTTTGAAGAATATAAAAAAAAAAAAAAAAAAAAAAAAAAAAAAAAAAAAAATAGGGCGACATTTTTATCTTCGTTTTAATTTTTTTTTTTATTCTTGTTTGACGGTAGTTTTTTTTTTTAAATGCATTTATTTATTTTAATAAAATTGGCTCGTATTGCGTAAAAATGAAAATCAACGAAAATAGTTGCCGAAATGGTTAAATTTCAGAGGCCAACTTACCAGAACATCGTAACAGATTTCCCGTAATTCTTTTTCAACTTTTTCTCGATATTCCTTAGCCATTTGTTGTTTTCTTTCGCTGCCTTCCGTTTTTTGCTCTATACTGGAAATAACTCTCCAAGAACTACGCCTCGCTCCCACGACATTTTTGTAGGCGACAGATAGTAGATTTCGCTCCTCGTTGCTTAGCTCAACACCGGTTTCTGTGACCTGTTTCATCGCCGCTGCCATATCATCATAGCGCTCGGCTTGTTCAGCAAGCTTTGCCCGTTGAACCAACTCGTCCTTATCCATGTTGAAGTTTCTAGTTGGGTGGAAAGAATGAGAGAATTATTCGCTGCTATTCCAATATAATTTCAATGCAACAAGACCCAACGAAAATGGCGGCTGTGAAGACCGACTCACATATGCACACCCAGTTGTAATCTTACACCGCCATGCTCCAACGTTCTTATTTTATAGTACTTATGTATCTTATTACCTAGTTAAACGGTATTACTTAAAGAATTTAGATGGCTCGTGTCTGATTTAGGGTCTTCAACGATGTAAAAATTGTGTTAGATACAAAACTGCACTTACTCGTGTGTGAGGCAGTTGCACAGATTCCTTAATCTGTCTACGGGGTTCAGTGCAATGACTGGAGAGAGATGACGTCATCGATTGCCAAGTTTAGCAGCAAGGTTCGTGAAAGAACACTCATCATCGGAAAATTTTTCACGACCATATTATAATGAAACCGGTCGCCAACGTGACGCCAGATTGCTGCTCCATGTAATCCCGGTTGAGTCATTAATTTGTTATCATTTTGATGTCATCGGCGATTCATCGACCGGGATAGTGATAGCATAAAATAATTTAAATTTATGCGGACGAATCAATTTTCACTACATGAAATTTTAAAAATTTTAAAAATTTCAAATAAAATTTTAAAAATAAATAAACTGGAAACAAATTTTTGTGAAATAAAAAGATACGTTTAAAAGACAAAAATAAAAACAAAAATTTCCATGGAGGAGAGGAAATAGGCACTTGAATTTTCTAGAAATGTAGTTCCATCCAAGCATAGGGACCATAAAAGGAAAAAAATAATTTAACAAATTTCTTGTTTAGTTCAATAAAAAATTTTCAAATTTTCATATTTTGGAGAACGTAATGTTTCCGTTAAATACCAAAATTACAAAAATTAGATATTTTAACAAATTACCATTTTTGAAAGTATGCTCAACTTGTATATCTCAACACGATAGCGTACTCTTGTGACAAAATAAGTAATATTTTGAGTATTTTATAATCGTAACAAAAGGTGGAGCCATGAGTTCACGCCTCAGCATCTTCAGCAAAAAATGCAAGAAAAAATATAATGTTGTCTCGATCGTTGATAATAATGTATAAATTCTTAAACCAAGCTGTAAAAAATATAAAAAAAAAAAAAAATTTTAGAACTGACAATGAACGTTTATTTTTCCAATCTCCTGTTTTTAATCTTCTCCTCATTATATACTGTTTACAAACGAAAAACAAGCATTACTGCTTCATCAAACACAGCTTTAATTAGAATTTTTTTTTTAATACAGCACTGCAGGACATTTTTTTTACAATTAATTTATAATTATAAGTAGAAAGAAATATCTGCTCAGCAAATGAAAATTTGATGATTTTGTTGTTTACAAACCTAGAACGTCAGTACTAGTTTAAGTAAATCCTATTTCCAGAATTCAGTATTATATGTCTGAGCCTACAAAAATAAATAAAAACAGACCGCATAAATATAAAAGAAATTGAAATAAGAATATAAAGCTGTGCCGGCAATCATGTAGACTTAAAATTTAAATTTCATGAGTTTTTGTTATCAACAGAGAACAATTTTTTCATCAAGTTCTAAAGAGTTAAGTTCCTAACCCTTCATAAAGTTACTGATATTATTTCAGTTTTAAAAAAATCAAACGACATAAATAACACAAAACAATCAACTAAGTCAATTTTGCAAAAAAAAAAATGTTTATTATTATGTCAAAGCGAGTTTTCAATAGAACCGTGAGTTCTTCCATTGGCCATTTTCATAATGAAAACATAAAACAATGTTGATTTAATGTAAAGAGTTTGTAATCACATAAATTGGCAATGCACTTAGAAAATTGTTGTAGTCTAAGTTCTTTTTTAGATTGCTAAATGATTTATGCATGTTTATTGGATTTTATAGAAGCAAAAGCACCGAGTGCTATAATCCTCTGTGTGACACAACAACGCCACATCACATCTTCTTACTTGATGCAGTAATGGTAAATAATAATATTTCAAACATTCCACATGTTTTGTTTATAGATTGTAATTTAAGTTTGAGAACATCAGTAAATGAATTATGTTTATTGCATCTTATTTCCTCTCTTTATGGTTACACATCTCTATTCTAATTTTACGATCTAATTCATTTCTTAATTTGCAGTATGGTTTTGTTCACTGTTGTCTCGAAGATTTGGTGCTTAAACTGTTCGGAGAAGAAAAATGGCAAGAGATTCTGTAAGTCTGTTGTTGATAATAAAATTGCAACCGTTGGAATTAAAGTTAAGCTCTAATTTTACAAATTTGCATTGGAAATAAAATAGAATTTTAATTATATAGAAATATTGGCACAAATTTCCATCCTCGAGCTCTGAATATTCAATTTTTCAAAACATTTTAAGTCAGTGTATCTCCTAGATAAACTAATATTATTCGTTACACTTAGGGGATTCTGCAATTTTACTGACGAAAACGCTTCATTCATAATCCATCGTGTTTACAAAGATGAAGAGACGTTGAAACTTGTAGGGGCTTGCTGCAAAGTGCTTGGTACAATTTTTAATTAAAAGACTTAGAAAAATACAGTACAACTAATTTTTACTTACTATGTTTAGATATAGATTTAAACGCTTGTCTAGAGGCATTTGGAACTCATTTCTTACACTATTGCCAAGGATCGGGCTATGATAGATTACTGCGAGTGCTTGGTGGAAGTCTGGAGGATTTTCTGACAAATTTAGATTACTTGCACGAGCATTTGGCTTCAATTTATCCAGGAATACACACACCATCGTTTCGTTGCACCCGTGGCACTGACGGATCTCTCCTGCTGCACTATTACAGCGATCGTAAAGGATTACAGGTAAGCCTAACGTTACAGATGTACTATGCTTAATTAAAATAAACATAAATTAGTTAAAGATTTTAATTTCGCCTTAATAAAGTCTATTGTAGTTGGCCTTGTTAAAACCATTGCACTTGAGTTTTTTAATTCGATTGTCACCATTGGTGATTTCGAAGAAGATGAAAACGATACGCACGTTATTCTTAAAATAGTTGAAAGCAAAGAAAATAATAAGGTATAGATACAGACAAATTATTGGATTTTATCGTTTAATAATTTTATTTTAGGCAGAGGAATCCAAATTATTTCGAGAAGTAACTGAAAGCGAAAATCCGTGCGACTTGTTCATGAATGTCCCTTTGTTTTGCCAAGCTTTTCCATTTCACATAGTTTTTACAAGCGATTTTTACGTCACTCAAGTTGGTCAATCGTTACAACGAATTCTCAAACATGTTTGGTTGGCAAAACGAGTCAAGTTCCTTGACTTATTCCTCATCAATCGCCCTCACATCGATGAATTGACATATTCAGCAATATTTAAAAACCAAAACGCTACGTTTGTTGTTGTAACATTGGCAGGAATATTAAATTCCCAACAACCGAATTTGTCCATTAAATTGAAAGGTCAAATGGTTCCGGTACCCGAAGCCGACAGCATGATGTTTTTATGCTCCCCCCGTGTATCGGGATTAGATGAAATGCAAGAACTGGGAATTTACTTGAGCGATTTCAGACTGAATGATTTCACCCGAGATCTTATTTTGATGAAAACAGCCCGTCGTGGTGAACGAGAACTGCTTGAGAAATTAGAAGAAACAACCAATCAACTTAAAGTTGCTGAAGTCCAATTGAAAAGTGACCAAAGGAGAACGGATGATTTGCTACATTCAATACTCCCTCACAAGGTAATCATCAAGATCAATAATCTCTTCTAAAACTCAATAATTCAACAATTCATTTCTTAGAAGTCCAAGAAAATTAAAAATTGTTTTCAAATATAATTTACAAAACTGTCTACTTTAAATGCACGTGTTTAATACAGATGTTCATTTTTGCGCATGTGCGCGCTACACTTTGAGCTTATTTGTGCACATGTGGCACTCTGTAAGTACCAAAGTGTCCCCAATTTACGCCAGTCACAAGAAAAAACAATTCGAAAGTTATATTGCTTTTCTCCATTGCCGTTTCGGGCTGCTGCGTTTTGTCGCTCACAGTTTTGGTTTTTATTTACAGGTTGTAGCACGATTGCGACTCAACTTGCCAGTGCCCGCAGAACGATTTGAAACAGTTACATTTCTTTTTTCTGACATCGTTGGATTCACTGCAATGTGTTCGCACGAGTTAACCAAACCAATGGATATTGTCCGTGTACTTAATAAAATGTACACACTCTTCGACGTTCTCAGCACTATGAATTCTGTCTACAAAGTAAATTTTTTTTTAAAAATCAAATAAAAGATTTTCAATTTTATTACATTTATCTTCTTGTTTTACATAAAACAGGTGGAAACTATCGGAGATGCTTACATGGTCGTAGGTGGGGTGCCGGAGTTTGTCGAAACCCACGCTGATCAAGTGGTGTTCATGGGTCTAGGAATGGTCTCTGCGATACAACAAGTGCTGTCTCCAGTTGACGGACAACCACTAAAGGTATTTAATTAATTAAAAATTTTAATTATCATCGGTACTTGTTATCTTCCCGTGTTAATTATTTGAAATTCCTCTTGAGATGCGTGTGGGAATTCATACAGGATCAACTCTTGCTGGAGTTGTAGGTCAACAGATGCCGCGTTATTGTCTCTTTGGCAACGCGGTAACCCTAGCTAACAAAATGGAAAGCAACAGTCAACCAGGCAGAATCAATATAAGTCAGCAATCAATAAAGTAATTTATCCGGATATAAATGGCAGTATGAATATTTCAAATTGTTTTATAAAGTAATATTTTCGTGCATTGCTCCACAGCCATTTAATTAAAGATGGGTATATGTTTGAGGAAAATCCAATCGAAAAATTTCCGTTGAAGTGCTTTTTTGTAACAAGACCCGGCGAAAACTTTGATCTCAAACTGGAAAATGAAGTGACTGAAATCACCGAAGAGGATAAAGCAAACCTGATTAGTGATGAGGTTCGAATCAACTCATATTGTTTTCTACTTCGAAGTTGGAATCCCATCTTTAAATTTCACTTAGGCATTTAATTAAAAAAAATTAAAACGACAAGCAATTAAGTTCGCTGACGCATTAAAAAAAATCGATTAACGAATGTTGGAGTAAAAAAAAACGGCAATTAAATAATTCATAGAGTTTCACTAGACAAGATTAGGTTAGGTCAGGTTAGATCAGATTAGGTCAGGTTAGATTAGGTTAGGTCGGGTTACGATTGTTTCCGTCGCTACAATGGCGTCGCTACTTCGTACCTAGTTCATGAAGAACTAAAGGTGCGTTTACACTGGAGCGGGTAAGTAAACGCTAGCAGGTAAACACCAGCTTGCGGATGAAATTTTCCGCTTTCAGCTGCCCGCTTCACCATTCACATTGAAGAGGAAGCCTAGAAAGATACAAATTTGGAGCCTAATTTTTCTACCTGCTTGGCCCAAATTTCATTAGCTTTGGGGTCTACGCGCTTCAAAAACCATATGACGTCATTCACACCAGCTAATCAATAATCAACTGGTAGCCATGTGGTCACCCCATGCTTGACCACATGTTTCACTACATTTTTTCTTTTTTGCAATGTTCTTTTAATTATTTATTTAACAAAATTGACTTCTTTTATAACATAAGTGTAAAAACATGAGCCATTTTGTTTGTTTGCAATCTTAACTAAATTATTCATTCTTTCCAACTTCAATGAGAGTAGTAAAACTTAAATGCAAAGCGAATGCAGGTAACTAAAAGCAGAAAATTTTACCTGCCCCAGTGTAAACACACCATTATGCCTGCTAAAATCAGCTGTTTGTTTTATATAAAGCACTCACTACTAATGGATTTTTATGATTTGTTTCATGTATTGCAAGGGAATTTAGGGCGGAATTGTAGAAAAACAAAGAGTTGGAAGGGAATTTAGGGCGGAATTGTAGAAAAACAAAGAGTTGAAATGTAATTATTTTTTTTAAAACTGTTGATTTATTTTTAATTTCTGTAGCAAAAAGAAAGTGCCTGCCCAATGCTTTTGGGACCACCGAAATTTATTAGTACATCAGTGGCGTCCTTAAATTTCAAAACTGGAGGAGAGGTATACACTGTTAACTTGAAAAAAAAAATAATAATAAAAACGTTGAACATGCACTTTAATCTAAGTTTCAATTCGAGTAATTAATTTTCTTTTTTTAAAATCAGATTCCAGTTGCTGTTATTCGCCCTGCACCTTCTGTTGACAAGTCGCTTAACGAGACAACGCTTCGCTGCCCTGTGACAAATTACCGACAAACAAGTCTAAGCAAATCTATAAGTCGCAAACAACATTTAGAAAACAGTCGACTGCTTCAGTTTTTTACTTCAGCCTTATGCAAACAAAAATCCAACGCAGACTACAATAATCCTGTTCCATTAGAAAGAAATACCAAACCAAATACCTCGGGAAATGCTCACGGCGGTGACGCCGAAAATGACACCGGTGAGAACAGCGTGCCTCAGGTAAAGAGATCCAATCTCCTCTGCAGATTCCAAAGCAACGAAAATTCGTTCTCAGAATGTTCAATGACTTCAAAGTTATTCCACCAGAAGGCTAAGGGCAAAGAGTAATTACTAGATCATTGCAAGTGATGCGTGCCAATCTAATGTACACGAATCTTCTTTTATGATCACATTGTAGAAAAAAAAAGTGTTTATGGTTTTATGATGTAATTTGGGCGTGATGAATAATTAAAGCATAGAATAATGGTGAGTCAGCAGTGTCAGTTTAAAATCGTTTTAAACAACTAAAAAAGAGATAAGAAAAATCAATCTAGAAGCTCGTCCCTGATACAAATTGTAACAACAAAAGAAATAAAAAATATCGTAAAAACAGCCAAGCCAGCCTGCTGGACAAGTTAAGCAAGACAACAACAAACGCAGTCAACAAACCCAGTCAATTGGACATAAACTCACATGACAGTCGAGAAAACTTATAAATTATCTGAAAACTGTAGTGCCAAACCAGAAAATGGTGATAATTTAAACAAAGTCTAAGCCTTGTTTTTGCCGAGCTTACTTGGCGAGAACTGCCAGCCTCTACAATAAACAAAATTAAATAAACTTCTGTTGCCAGTCGCGGATCACCGCACAGGCGCAATAAACGCGAGCGTGGGGGCCTCCGAGCACTCGTGATCTCGGTGTCGCAGAGACCTCAAATATAGTCAGTCACAATTTTTCAAGAATTTCTTCAATTTGTCACAATTCTAGCCTTATTTTTTCAAAAGGGGTGGAGGGAATTGATTAATTGGTGCACCACTGCATGAACTTATTTAAATGTAATTTTAAATTTAAAGAGTGGGCCTCAAAATCAGGTTGTGCTTACAGGCCTCCAAATTCTTAATTGCTGTATTTTAGTGAGTCAGAAAACCACTACAAAGGTTTAATAAAGAAATATTTCTTTTCCTGGCCTAAAATGTGTTTAGTTCCTGTTTTTTTTTTTTAGAATCAATTAGAACAGTGCCAGGGTGCTGCCTCTTCCACCACAACATGCTGGTAGGGGGAGAGGTTTTTCCTGTGCATAAAAAGAATCCTCTGTCTAAAATTGTTCTTGGTTCTGTCATAGATCTAGATTTTTTACTAGAAGTGGTTGGTGACTGGAGGCTCCACGCCAATGTAAAGTAAACTAATTCCGAACCTGCATCTGAACTAGGACAACTATTTTTAATTTAATTTTCATTTACATTTCTAGGAAAGGTTTAGGTTAGGTTATTAGGTTAGGTTAGGTTTAGGTTAGGTAGGTTAGGTTAGATTTACATTTTGTAATGTAACAAGCATTACTGGCGCCTGGACTTAGCTGCTCAAATTCTGTTTCCAGGAGCATGCGTAGAACAGGAAAAATGGCATGGAGTCCCCAGTTGCCAATGGTTACTTTATTTACTGGATAGCTGACAGAACATAGGATAGCTGAAACATCAGCTATCCTATGTTATGTTCTGTTGACAGGAAGTGACGTTGCACCAAGTGTTTTTCACTTCCTGTTTATGTTATCTGTATACATCACTATGGTTGTCTTAGTATTTTGAGTGCAATAAAGGTATTAGTAATTAAAAATAATGAACATAAAACATTAAACAAAAATTAGTTTGTTAGTTATTCACGTTTTAAATATCTAAGTATGATTTGGGGATTATTTGTGACGGCAAAACTGTTTCTCGGCATCCGAAAATAAAGATGTTCGTCGATTGCTTGAACGAAACAAGTGAGAAACGAATCGAAAAAGAGAAGGAAACTGAGAAAATTGAGGAATCAAGTATGAAATCGAATGAATTGCGAGTTATAATCAAATCGAGGAAGAAATAATTGTTTTTATTGAAGAATTCAGAGGCAAATTTGATAATTTTCCTGCAAATAGTCGTCGTTTCACTAATTTTGCGACGAATACTTGATATGTGTTCCAGATGTGTTCCATTATGAAGTGTACCAGCATAAAGAGTTTAAGAAAAACAGACACAAGAGCTAAAATGCTCACAAGAGCTAAAATGCTCACAAGAGCTAAAATGCTCACAAGAGCTAAAAATGTGCACAAGAACTAAAATGCACTCAAGAGCTGTAACATGTACAAGGGGCCATCTCTAAATTAAGTAACCCCTTAGGGGGGGGAGGGGGTTTAAAATTTTGTTAAGGGTTGTTATGAATGGAAGTGGGGGTTCACAATATTAATTTATTATTATTAATTCATGAAATTGTTTCCCAAATTTTGACACCTTCCACATTTTGGGCACCCTTAAAATTTTGGGCACCCTTAAAATTTTGTTATGGGTTGTTATGAATGGGAGTGGGGGTTCACAACATTAATTCATTATTATTAATTCATTAAAATGTTCCCAAAATTTTGACGCCTTCCACATTTTGGGCACCTATACCTACCTATACCTACCTATACCTACCTATACAACAATATACCACCAAACCTTCTCTAGCGTTTGTGCATGTTCAGGCTCTCGTGAGCAGTGTACTGTCCTCACACAGCCATAATCTCTCGAATAGCCCCAGTTAATAATCTCACGTCCGTTTCTCATCGTAATCATGGACGACACACTTTGTTTTATTCCGTTCCCATGGTTACACAAATAACTTTTACATAATAAAGATTCATGGCAACCTCATTATTGCTAGATTTACATATTCACATCAGTTACCATTATGCAGCAAATAAATTCCAGATCAAATACACTACATGTGCATTTTAGCTCTTTTGCCTGTTGTTTAACCCTTCCAACCCTGATGAGTAAGATTCTTTACTCCTCCGAAGATGGGCATGCTTTGACCCAGATTCTGCACAAGTGTAAAATCCAGGTTTTGCTGGATTCTAAGGAATCCGGGTCATTTTTTACTCCAACTAAGATAGCTAACACAGCACATGGACACACGTAAATGGTCCATTTAAATAAATAAAGTTTCAAATTCGTTATATTTTTAAATATTTCAAATAATATAATAAAATTTAAAAAATTTTAAAAAATAATTATTTTCTAGAAAAAAAAACACTTTATTGACCCTATGTTGAGATAAAAATTGACCCCAAGCTGAGTTAAAAATTTGCCCACAGATGCGGATGGGAAGAGTTTAGAGTTCTTTAGATTCCGAACAAACTTTGATTTAAAATCACAGAAAAAATTAAAAATTAAACGAAATATCACTTGTGCTATTGAGGCAACCCCAAACTTCAGACTGGGACATAAAGGGTTGAGTTTGGGGAGTTGCAAGGTTGCAAATTCAAGTGAGGTTATTTTTGGAGCTGCGCGAGTGCCCACATCGCTGGCAGAAAGTGACGTTTCCTGTCAAGAGAGTTTTTAGTCTCTGTTTGGTCCTGTATTGTGTTTCTCCTTCATTTCATTGAAAAATCAGATAAATCTAGAACTTGGTGATTACTTTACTCGTTACTTGCTAATTTGCGCCCAAATTAGCGAGTTTTCACAGTTTAGACCTTCTATCGGAAAAAGATCAAGTTCTGTTGCTCAACCGAGCGCATCACGTCACCAGACATAGGAGTGGATTCATCGTCGCTGTGTGAAAGTATTTGCATTTTGCTGGTTACGCCATTAAATTGGACAACGTCCACCACATAAGACGTCGGTGACCACCATTGAGAAGTCGCGTGAATCCGACAGCCGAAAGATTCATCATCGCAAGAAGCAGTTCAGCAGAAGATATCTTCAGTTCTGTTTTTATTTAAGTTTAATTTAATTTAACATTTCTTTCTATCTATCTTTGTTTCAATATGTATTTTAGATTTCAAGTGTAAATCTTCTAATTTCCCAAGCGCAGAATAAAATGATCATTCATTCTTTTAATCGTTAGTTTATTTGATTAAGTGTAAAATCCTTTGACAAGCTGTAAAAGGAAATAATTAGTGTTAGTCTCTGAGAGGCCCGGCCATTATTTGAACCCTATTAGAACTTAGGATGTCATTAGTAATTTTTTTTGTGTTTGTGTCCTACCAAGTGAAACTCTCGTTCTATATGGGAGCCTAAGCCGCAATTTAAAATACGAGCAAAGTTTAGATCAAATTTTGTTTAATTTACGAGGACAATTTTTTACCCTAGATAACTTTGATTTGTTTTTGTAGTAAGCCGTACATCATTGAATCTTTTGTTTTTTTCTTGCCTGCTTCTATCTTGTAACCATTGTTGCATACGTTATCGTTGCAATAACGTCGTTACCAGTAGCGACATTATCGTTATGTGACTGTAACGATAACGTGTTACATAATGCTGCCGGCATAACGTAACGGTAATTAGTTACTTATTTAGCAGTAACGAACCGTTACTCGAAATTAAGTTATCGCTACATTGCATCATGGTAAAAACACATAATTTTTGGATATTTTTTATCGGAAACAATCAATTTCTGGATGTTTTTGGCCAAAACGAACAATTTTTGAACGTTTTTGGCCAAAAACATACAATTTTAGAACTTTTTGACCAAAAACAAATATTTTCTGGACTTTTTTAGCCAAAAACAAATATTTTCTGGACTTTTTTAGCCAAAAGCAAAAAATTTTTTCTCCTTTAGCTATGACCCGCATTTTGGGATCCTAAATCTCGGCCTTTTCTTCGTCAAACATTATCTTATAACCTTTCGTAGCCATACGAGGAACTGACAAAAGATTCCCCTTTAAATCGGGAACATACAGCACATCAATTAACTTTATTGGTGTAGACTCTTCATCCGACAAGCAACAATCCAATATCACTGTACCTCTTCCACTGGGGTTAAAACTCTTTATGTTGATGGGTGGTGCACTCCTTAATGCCTAACCTAAACCTTAAGTTAGAAACACATCATACGCATGGGGCATTTTGGGGCAGCTACTGAACTCGCAAGCAATTTTTTTAAATTCTGAGGGCGCCCCAATTCATAACGACGGCCCCGTGCTCCTTGTTCATGTACTCCCAGGGGTGGTTACAAAAAACAAATTAATCAATTAATTAATTTTAATTAGCAGTCCTGATGATTTAATGATGTTTTTCTCTATTCTCAACTTTCGGTGACTGGTGAGTTTGACTTAGGGTCTAGGAGTAGCATGTCAAGCAGCTAATGGATTTTTCCAATTTAGGATGAAGCCCAGCAGGCCCCAAACCTGTGACGAGGCCCGCATTTTTATCTATTGAATTAGTACGATTCTAACTGCAGTAATGAATAATTTACCTTATTTTACTCAACTTGCGATGCACTTTACCAATAGGAGAGGCTCACAGCCTTGGGCTTGCTTTAGTCTTTACAAGCAACAAAGTTTGTGAAGTAGGTTAATGAAATTTCTGAGTTTCAACTACTACAACTGATAATGCAATATAATCAGTGCACAAATGAAAACCAAAGTTAAATTTGACAGCAGGTTTGTTACTGTAGAAAAGTACTGCAGAATATTTTAGGCATAATAATTTCTGCTCGATTTTGGATAATTCTAAAGAACCTTTTCACAAGAAGTCCTCCGTTTTGAATTAATTCAGAAAAGCAACTTTAACCAAGTAATTTAAAAGTATTACCGTATTACCATATAGTTGAAAAGTTATAACCCCGTAAAAATTGTATGTACTAAGATTGTTGATAATGAACTAGAGAGTAGAAAATCTTAAAGAATGCATTTGAACTATACTCCTCATCACAAACATAAAACTATTAAAATCTAAAAAATTAAAGCAGTTAAAAAAATTTTTAAGTGCATTTGGCAAATAAAACATTTACCTACTAAAAGTATGTGAAGAAGTTAATAAAATATGTATTTAAAAGTTTTCGAAATGTAAATTTAAAAAGTAAAATCATGTTGTCAATATGGTACATTTAAATAATTAATTAGTAACTACTGTAGCATCACCCGTTGCTATAAGTAAACCATGCAAGCATTGAGGCATGTTTGGTACTGTAATGAGATGGCATGCCAATAGCCCCAACATTTCTCCTCTAGAAAATATTTGGAGCATTTTTAAGCATAGGGTTCAAAAGTGGAATCCAGCCACAAAAGCTATTTAAAATTGTATTGATATAGGAATAGAACAAAATTACCAAAGGTGACTACAGTCCTCCGGCATCAAACACGCCTCAACTTTGCATGCTTTACTTGTAGCAACGGATTATGCTAGGTACTAATTATTAATCATGATTAGTTAATATTAATGTTTATCTGTATACCACCAGTTTTTTACTTGACAAGCACTAAATTATTCAGTGGTCTTATATTATTGGTGGTTGGTGCATACTGAGCGTGGTCTTATTCAGGGCAGTTCCTACCTATGAACCGAAGAGGCGGCTGCCTCAAGTGGCACAATCGAGAGGCGGCATTTTTCCGGAAATTAAAAAAAAAAAGAAAAAAAAAAAAAAGAAAAAGAAGAAAAAAAAATTTCAAAAATTTCAAAAAGTACTGGCAACACGTGAGAGTTGACGGGCGCCAATTGCCGGTTGTATTAACATAATGTTTGAAACATACTGTATCATTCAATTGTTGCTTGAACGGTTTTGTTTACCATAATATATGATTGGTAAATGTTCGAATCGCTGCAATTGGTGCTCTGTATTGCCAAACAATTTTGTCAGACTGGTATAACATTTGTTGTTAGATTTGGTTTGGGTTATTTAAATTTATCTTGCACTTGGTTTTACTTTTTACTTGGTTTTGTGTTCATTAACAGTAACACATAAACAAATCTTTAAGAAAACTATCAAATTTTAATATTTTTCAAAATTTTAAAGTCCAATTTTTGCCTATCAATGGTCTTTTATGACTAAAATTCTTCAAAATTGAAAAAGTGGCAACATTAGAATCTAAAATTATTTCAATTTTACTGCAAAAGTGGTAATTTGAAAGCTCTAAAACTCAAAGTTTTTCAGGTCCTGGAGATGGGGGGTGCCTCTCTCCCCAGACCTTCCCCTGACCTTCCCTGTACTTACCCCTGATGGCGCTGCGCGCTTGAAAACCCCTTTGGGTGCACTGCTAGCAAGTGGGGCGGCATTATATGGCGCGTTATACTAGGCGCAATATGACTAGGTGGCCCTAGTCATAATAATGTGTTTAAATTAGTACTGATATTTTTCCAACAAATGATTTGTATAAAAGATTAAAAGTGCTTCAAAAAAGTGATGTTTTTAGGCTGAATAAAGGATGGTCACCATCTCGGCTTTCATTGTACTCACAATAAGTGCCACCTAAGCACTCCCGGTTGCTGCTCTCTCTCTGGACCAAAAATAAAAAAATAAAATACCCACCAACACCTGCGTGCAATCATCAACGCGTAGAATGTGATTGCACTATAATCAATAATGTGATGTTGTTAGTTGATCAAAAACTCATCTGTTTTATAGAACTTATTCATATATAATATTGTGCAAAAAAAATTATGACATTGTAGTAAAATATTGTAAATCTACACTGTTTAGATTTCTATTTTCTATTAACATCGGATAGATTTTAACCATCTATGAAATTGCTTCCAAAGTAAAGGTTAAATCATATTTATTATTAAAATATTATCATGTCTGTCACTGACTTTTGGATGGTTCGAACACTAAAAGCTTGGCCTTTTCTGTGGCTTTAAGTGATTCAAGCACTTAATGGTCCACCATGCTGTCAGGAGAAGAAAAGGGATTGAAAAGTTGACAGCTGTCATTCTTCATGTTTTATTTTTTTTTATTTATTTATTTTTTTAAATATTGAAAACATGCGCATGTGGATGAACGTCGTCAGTTGTTTATGCAATTTCTACCAAAAAGCAATATTACATTTTTAAATTACTTATTGATTTTTATAACTCTGCATTTCATTTCATGGGTAATTATTTATTAATAGAATTGTAAACCTTTTTAGAACTTAATTTTTCAATTTTAAATTGAAACAAAATTAGGGAAATTTTATGAGTCTTCCACATACTGTACACCTTTTACACAAGTAATTTTTTGTCAAATGATCGACGTCGCAGTGTCTCGGTGTAAAAAAAAAATTTAAATCAGACTCGGCAAAGAATATACATGAGATTTTAATTACGCAGCAAACGTTTATGTAAAAATCCAATTTAACATAAAGTGAATGTAGAAGCGCAGCTTTAAGGTTATAATTTGACATGTGTGAACACATTATTGCCGCTAAGTGCCTTCACCGTGAAATCTGAGAGCAAGGTAATAATTATTAGTTTTGCCCTGCAAATATTCGATTTCGAAAATGCTAGTGGCATAGATGCTCGATGAGACGCCTGGGCACGTCTCGAAGACCCCAAATCGATTAGTTTACACAGTTACCCTCTAGCTATGCAAATGATAATTACGTGAACCCTGAGAAGGGTTTTCGGAAAGTAAACACGCATTAGGGTTGACTGGTCAATCCAGAATGTACCCGGATCTGCTTATTACAAGTTATCTAAACAAAAAATAAGTCTCCGACCCAGGGTCCGAGCGTCCGCTATTGGTTAGGGCTGGCCCTGGCGGACAGGGTCACAATCATTAAACACATTGTGGTCATTTCGAGATATTTTTAGTAGAAAATTGAAATGTAACTGAAACTCGTTCTAGTCATATCAGCAGTCTGTATTAGATGAAACACAAGATTTTAAAATTTGTATGAGAAAATAAAATAAATTTACATTATAATTAGTAATTATAGTAATGACTTAATTATGCTGCGAATTCAAGAGCAATATTAATACAAAGCAAAAACAAGTGCAATAAACGCAAATTATAAGTTAAAATGCAGAAAGCGAAACAAATGTCAGACTAAAATGAAATTTATTGCAATGCACACTTCATTGACCCGTTTTATTGTCCGAAAATTGTTTTATTTTATAGCTGATAGTATGTTGACGATTTAAGTTTTACAAGTTTTGCCCTATTCCTCCGCAGTTGTTCGAAATGGGTTGAAGCGCCACCAACTGTCCTATTTCTCCGCCCAAGTGATGTTAGCTGGCTGTTATTGATCTTCAAACCACGACTCGTCTGGGCGTGCAGTGCGAGTTTTCAGCACTCCTATTTTTCTCGCTTCAATCTGAATCTAAGGCAACGATGGCGGAAGCAGCTAAACCCATAAGCTCTCCTGGAGAGAAACGAGTTCTTCGAAAAATAAGCGGACAGATTGAAGTTTCGGAAGAAAAGCGATTCAATAGCCAAGACTTGCACGAAGCAGTGAGACTTCTATTCATTTCGCGCCCCGTAAGTTAATTAAATTTACTAACTTTATATTTTAAATATAAAATCACGATTGCTGTTATTTTTATTAATAAATATATTTTTAATTACATTAAAATTTAAGCACTAAAACCATCAATTTAATTTCAAATGTAGAGAAAGTATAATTATTAATTTTATGTTCGTATGTTCGTAATTGATAGTTGGTTTTAGGAAAAATTTTTATTGGTCGTATTCAGAAACTGTTTGCACTGCCCAACTTTAGTTGTAATTTTGAAATTGAATTTCACGATGATTACATTATTTAATAAACCACCGCCTGAGGTTCATTAAACTAAAAAGTAAGCATTTTAAAACCAAATTCCAATCTCTTGGCAAGTTTTCAGATAGGATAAAAAGAGCTGCAATTAATTGGAGATAATTTTAAAAATGCGCCGCGTTTGCTTTTCTTTTTTGATTACTCATTCTATACTTTGCATTTTAGATTGTTATTGTCATTGTTATTTTTTTCCAAAAATTTAAAAACAAATATGGGGAAAAATGTAAAAGTTTAGTTTCTAAAAATCGAAAACGTATTGTTTAAAATGCAAAGCACAAAACGGTTTCTGAATGATTTTGTTTGTTAATTGTTGTCATTGACTTATTGCCAATGTTTACGGGAAATAAAGTCTTTTAAAAACCAAATCCAGCATTTTCGTGGTTTGTATAGTTGCTTTCGATTTTTTAATGTTGTGTGTAATCTATTACATAATTAAATAGTTATTTTGAACAACAAAATATGATTAACCTTTAAATTTTTTTCAATAATAAACCTGTTATTTTGCAGTTTAATTAAGCAAAATAAAAAATATTAATCCTTCTTGAAGAGACTTTGTATTTTGTATCAATTTGGGAAGAATTTCGATTTCAATTTATAAAAAGAGACTTGAAAAATGTAACAAAATTGATTTGCAATTTCTTTAATTAATTAATTAATATTTCAAAATAAAGAAATCTGAACAGTAATTAAAGCTGTATTCGAAAAATCTAAGCAGCTTATTAATTTTGTTTGTCTCGAAGTGCAATTTCAAAAATGACAGCCGAAAGTCTGCTTTTGGTCGTATTGCGCATGACAAAATGTGTTCAACTACAATTTTAAATATGCCTCTTTCTCTCTGTGTAAAAACTTAAACAGCTTACAAATAACACTAGGTGCATTCCAAAACTCAATTTGATGGTTTTGTGTTGCCTGGTTTGTTTTGGCCAAAATGTAGGGATAATAATAATGGAAATAAATGTTTGGGTCGTTTTAGCATTTTGTTTCATTTGTTTTTACCCACGAGTTTGATCAAGTTTATTTGTTCAGGTACAAATTGTTATTCTATATCTGATTTTAGAAAATACAGAATATACAAGCCACAGCCAAAAGTATGAGACCACTTCATTTTTTTGCAAAACAGAAAACAGTTATTGCCTATAATATTTTTTAAGTAAGATTTTAATAAAAACTAAAATAAACACAAAATAAAGCAGGTCTTTTTGCACAAAACTATACATTAGAAATAAAAATATTACAAATTTGAAATAATAAAATTAAATATTAAACAAAGAGTGATAGGACAAAAGTTTTAGCTGTGGGTTGTACGTAAGTAATTAATTTTTAAGAATATTGATTATTCTTGTATGAACTGTGCAGTTTGCACTATTACAGCAAGAATTGACAAGATGAAAGCCACTCGCGAGTGACGATCGGAAAAAAAAATACGCTTATAGATTTTAAAAACTCGTCAGAAAAACTCAAACAAAAGACGATAACTCAATATTAACGAATTTTATTTATTTGATATCGAATTATCGGCTTTTGTTTGTGTTTTTCTGCTGAGTTTTTTTAAATCTATAAACGCATTTTATTTAGATCGTCACTCATGAGTTGCCTTCATCTTGTCAATTCTTGCTGTAATAGTGCAAACAGCACAGTTCGTACAAAAATATTCAATATTCTTAAAATTTAATTACTTACGTATATTCTTTATTTTCTAAAATCAGAATATAGAATAACAAATTCGTACCTGTACTCCTTTGCTCAGGGCCGGCCTTCTCCAATACGAGGCCCGGGTGCAAAAAGATTGTGGGTCTCATATTTATTCAATTATTGAGAGATTTTATTTCCTTTTTTTGTTTTTATTGTTTTAATTTTTTTTGTTTCATTTTTCCGGGGTCCCATGCACAACCCGGGGTCCGGGGCCGTGTATCTGCTGCACCTCCCTTGTGGCCGGCCCTGCCTTTGCTCAAACTACACAAGTTAAATTAAGTCAAAATGACGGACAAGAAAAAAACAGCTGAATCCAAAGCGAGGCTAAACGATGTGCAGTTTCAGCTAAAACGTGGAGTTTTGCCTGTGTTCGTTTCTGGCAAAAAAAACTGCACAAAATGAACAATTTTCCAGAAGACATGTGCCTCAAGTAAAAACGAAACAGCTAAAACGACTGATACGATCATTTTAGAATGCACCTACTGCTATGTGTAAAGGTGCATAAGAAAACGTAAGAATAGTTTTTCATATTGTCAGCCATAATTCAGGAATAAATCATGTGCGATTTGTTAGATGGTTCACAAGTAATTTGACAAACTGTGTTACAAAATGTAATAATAAAACTTGTCAAATGACTATCTAGCAAATCGCACATGATTTATGCTTGAATAATTCATTATTGAGTTATGGCTCACAATGGGAAAAACTGTTCCTACTTTATGTGCTCTGAAAATAACTTATTAAAAAAATCACAAACGCATTTTAGTTTGCATTCATCAGATCATGTCAGTCAATAAGTGAAGAGCCGTGAATAAAATTGGCTAAACAGTTAAATTATCTGCTAAAATTGAATATTTTATAAGCTGTTTCTCAGTACTGGTTTTGGTTGACTATGCTTGGCCGAAAATAAGGTGATAACGTTGTATCATTGGAATGACACCACCTTTGATGTCAAACGATATCGTACAATGCGTGTCGTATGTACAGTATTGAGCATTATGCTGCAGTGAAGAATCAAGGGGAGTTTGTTAATACAATGCGATTTTATTTCATCACGCTAATGCATTTTTAAATGAAATTTAATGTAATTAAAAAATGCTATAATAAAGCCTCACAAATGATATTTAATTAATACCAATTGAAAGAAGAAAAAAAACATTTGATTAAATATTTACCATTATCATCAATCTATCAGGAATGGGAGCTTTTAAACATTTCTTATTGCAATATTGCATGAAAGCTTTTGATCTTTTAGCAAAGAAATTAATCTTTCTTTCTTTCTTTTTTCTGTGGAAACGTCGATTTTAAAGTTTCGTCTGTTTTTTTTTTTTAAAGAGCAAAGCTAAGTGTGTTCATCTTACACTAAACTCAATACAAAACAGACGCTATCAGTACTTTAAAATGCCTGTCAATCCAACGCCCAGTAATTCATTTATGACATTCATCCTTGTCAATATCGATCTAACCCGATGTGGGCAAACTTGCTGCGTCTGGGTATTTACTCACCGTTGATATGCCAAACTGGCCTTATATCCTAAAATAAAAATAAGTTAAGGTTGCCTATAGAATAAATTATTTCTTGCTAAAATAATCACACTATTTTAGGTTTAAAATTAACACGCAAGATTTGTAAATACTGGACAATACATAATGATAATATATAAATTGAATGACGAAATAAAATGCAAACAATGAAAAATGACGAGAAAATGCCAACCCATATTCCCACAGATTCCAATTAATAGCACACTATTTTCACTGAAAAATTCACTTAAAATAACCTAACCTAATTTAATCCAACCACAACCAACTTAGCAGTATATATAGTCCCTGAGAAAAAGAAAACATCTGGAAAACGTTTGACAACGTCATTAGAACGTTCGAAAACGTCTAGAAAACGTTCAAAAATGTATTTACCAAATAGTGTGCCAATTAGTAAAAAAGGTGTAGACTAGAAATAAAAATAGTTTAGAGATAAGTAAGCGTAAATTTAGTTTATTTTAGTGCAAAAGTAAGTGAAAATAGTGTGCAAATAACTTATGCCATATTCAAACAACACACTACAGAAAAAAGTGGAGACGCACAGTAGTGGCGCGATATATTTTTTTGGCGTACGCAGAGTGAGACCGTTGCAACAATGTCATTGCAGAACCAACGGTTTTGATGCAATTCTAAAGTTGCACAGAAATCCAGGTTTTTCAGCTGTATGTAGGACTTAACCCCTAGGTAAAGGTTTGCAGAAAATGAGACAGTCAGCTTGTCTCAACCAGACATAACCTAAGGTAGAAAGGGGAAAGAAATATGGTGGAAAATCAAACAAGTGAATTTGTGATCACCACAAACTCAATGCTGCATTTCAATTCAACATAATGTCCAAGTTCAATGTGGCAACCAGATGTTTAAGTGCCCTTTATGTTACTTTGCAACTGTTACTTAGTAATCTTTAATACATTCGACTAATTTGCGTAACTATAGTTTCCTTGAATACTACCTGTTTTGACATACTTAGTAATCGCACATCATAAATACATAATTTATTTCTTAAAGCTATAAGTCAAAATATGGTTTTCCTTATCAAAATTTAATAAAGATTAAAACTTTTTGGATCATTTTTAAACAACTTAATTTTGTTCGCGGAAGCCCTGAGATATATTGTTACAACAACAAAGGCATCACACTAGAAAATTCATCATCTTTACGTCCCGCCTCCAAAATTTGTTTTAAAGACTCTGAAAAGTCCTGAGCCAGGAGTCAAACCTAGTTCCTCCGTTGCTTATCACTTTATATCCCGAGCCACAGCGAGTTCAACGTTCGTGATCACCCTAAACATCCGTCACAGCCTATTAACCTCGTAACTGTCACGGTTTGTCGACCCAATGCTTTTCCAAATTACGTGTCGACCTATTGCTCGATTGGTGCAAGTGTTGATCTAGTTCTTATCAATCCAGTGCCGCCCATGACAAAATGCTGTCCGTGTTTGCTAGTTGTATACGATTTGTAAAAATCTAATAAACTGCCTAACAACCTGCTTGCGCTGATCTCATTAAGCTGGTGAGTTCACGCCGTTCAGGCTGTTGAAATATGACATCGGTGGTTTACCCAATCTATCACTTCACAATTTGATACTGATTCTCCATGTTAAAGCTGTCACCACCAATACAATGAAAAATGTTTGCCGTGCCACTGTACACTTGGTCAAACACTAGGTTTCCCATAACAACAACAATAATAATAATAATACTTGCAGCTTAAACAAACTTGCAATGGCCTTATTGTAATAAGTGTACCGAGTAACTTCGTAGAAGCAAAGAAACAAATGAGTTGACACAATTAAAACTGATTACAGTTGTACACTGATTACCCTGCCTCTGGCGACCACTAACAGTGCCTATAAGAAGTAATCGTTTTGAAAGGTGGTTGGTTGTCTGCAGAGGTTTTCAAATGTAACTATTCCATTACTAGAGGACAGGAAAAAGCAGATAAGCACGGATATGTGCTTATGACGTATAGATTTGCCCCAGTGCTCTAGAGCCACACGACCATTATTTTTTTCTTTCATGTCAGCTGAAAAATATGCTTGTAAATACGCTTTGAGCATGTGCAGTGACATCCCCACGTTTAAGCTTTTAAATGCAGATAAGCACTGCCTATCGTTTCATATTGATTTTGTTCTCTTGTGAAACGACTGAAGAGTTGATTCAATTGAAGCTAGTACAACTCTCATGTTTGCAACATGGGCAACACCAATGACCCCAATACTATGAAAAAGAATGGCTTCATTAACTGGTAGACAGTTGTAATAGTAAAATTATCAAGGACACTTATACTGTTAGATATAACATATAGTGGTTAAAGCTTTCCAACATCGGATTTTGTTGTTAGATCATGTTGAGACTGGACCATTAATACTCTCATCTTTACAAATTGCCTAAACTAACATTTAAAAAAAGTGAGTAATAACACCTATTTAAGAATGCGTTAAGGTCACAAATTCAGGCATCTCATCTGTTGGTTTGTGTTATCTGTTGTGGTGACCTCAAATCAATTTTGAGGATTTCACCATATTTCTCCTTAATGTTTATTTAATATTTATTTAATATTGTTTTGCAATAAGCAAAATTGCCTAAAGTCTCAAATGAATGGCACATGCCAACTCCTCCCCTTTACCAGATGTTTGCAGACGGTACGCCCTGCAAACATACTGAGCCCTAGATGCTGTGCAGACTTAACGGTTTCTAACAACTGTTAAATGTACACAAGCCCCTGGGAGGACATTTGCGCATTCTGTGCATATGTCTGAGTGGATTTTCGATGAGCCAGAATATTCTGAGCTCACTCTTGTTCTGATATCAAAACCTGCTTCACTGCTTCTTGCTTTGCTCCAAACTTGCAAACTGAAATTGGTGATATTTTGGCATCAGATCTGGGACTCATTTGCTGACATTACTTTGTGTAATTTCAGCCTTTGTACAGCGATTCAAGCAATTCAACGTGTGACTTAATTTTAGTGTTCACCAAACGCTAAAATCCTCAACAGCATTTGTTGTATTGGTTGAGACGTCAAGTTTACTCCGTCCCAACCAATATACACCGTGGTTCAAGCGAGGAAACCAACGGAGCTTCGTTATCCTAGCGTATATGCCGAAACTTCCCGCCATTTTCGTATTTCATTGTTTTCATTACGTGCCCAGCACCTTATTATTCCTTGCACTATTTTACTTCTTATGTTATTAATAAGTTATTGTATTTAAGAAATAAATTATTCCGTTCTTGTTTATTCGAAGTTAATTGTTTCTTCATTTTATCTATCCCTAAACACCAACGGCCATTGAGTGTAGGACCGACAGGCATCTGAACGGCGTTGTTAGTTAGATATTTCAGATATTTGATCAACAACAACCCGAAACCCCACACTGTTTGCTGGCATATTCCAAATATGTTTTATGCTAACTGCTTGTTGAAGAAACAACGCAAGCACACGAAAACAAATGACGAGCAAACAATAACAATAAACAAATGAAAACCAAACAATGATCAAATAAAACAAGAAAAAGTAAAAATAATTTACAATGGCATGGCACAATGTACTAAGAATGAGTTCCGCAGTAATAAAAATGCTTACTCTTTTGTTTAATGCAACGTATTAAAAAAAAAACCACATTGCTGACTTGGCAAAATATAAAATGATATATTTTACTGTTAACTTCTCGTTTTATATGTTGGTTATTTATCGTGCAATAAAAAACTGAAAATAAATAGTCATCATTTTCAAATTTAAAAAGAAGAAAAAAAAAAAGAAAAAAAAGTAAACAGAATGTATTATCATGAGAATTTAAAATTTTGCTGGAAAATCAAATATTTTAATTTTGTATGCAAACTCAATTTTACTTACTTTATAAAATTAACTGTTACGTGGAAGTTACAACGAAACCCTTCTTATTCTATAAATTAATGATCATTAAGTTATTTTTTTGTGAAAGAGATTTAGAGCCCAACATCAGTTTCCCATTCCCAGCAGCAAACAAGACTGTAGTTAGCCAGTTAGTAGTAATTGATCCATTAACCACAGGTTTTATTAGGGTAGAACATGTTTTGATTAATGATTAGGTAAAGTTTTGATTTTTTTTTTAAAATGACGTTAAGGTGAAGTATTTTTCAGAAAATTAGGAATTTAACAAAAAAAAAAAAAAGAGTTGTGGCTGAAATTAATAAGCACAGTCAAAATTTCTGTTTATGTCGTTTTTAGCATTTATATAAACAGCCAAAACAAAATACAAAAAATGCCTAACTGAATAACTGTGAATGTGTTCGTTTTTGAACCTGTTTATAAAGTAGTTTTTGGGTCTCTTGCGAGTAAATGGCAATTGAAAATTCCAACCTTTCAATAAACGAACGAATTGCATAACACTTATTTGAGCACACTCATGTTTTAGGAAGCTTTCACAGCAACCGTTTTAAATTTAGCCACTTCAAAAACCACTCTACTGACTTTGTTGACGCCACAATGTTGGTACCCAAAACATTTTCAACCATTGCTGGTCTTCCTCAGTGGGTTTTCTATTACCGCAGGAAGTCGCGTGATCATTATTGCATGCATATATAAGTGACATAATAAAATGATCGTCACAAAACCCACTGAAAAAGACCAGCAATGATCAAAAACGTTTTAGGTAACAACATTTTAGCGTATTCTTTAACATGTCAACAAAGTAGTCAGTAAACAATAGGTGCATTCAAATTGGTTAAGCAAATTCTACTTAACTGTACTAAGTGTCTAACCTCGTTTTCACTTCAGGATATGATGTTTTT
>JAQFXT010000342.1:0-43888 GCA_034683725.1 Strigamia crassipes
TCCTCGGCGGTATTTCCGGCTCAATGTTGCCACCTCGCGCCAATAATTTCCAACTCGCGGTTTGATATGACGTCATTAAAACCCAACCTGAAAAGAAAAAGATATATATAGTTACGTTATTTTATTATAATTCGGAATAAAGATTAGATTTGTTACCGTCAGTCCGTTGGTTTTAAATGCGATATACGAGTACGTATTAATCTAAAGAGAATTTATTTCAAATCGCGATGAATTGCAGGCGAAATACGCTAACGCCATCTGGGATTGTTTCTACGAACTTGTAAAGTTCGCACGTTCTCCGAGAAATCGTGCAAATTACGTCATTTTATAAAAACTCGAATATAATAATTAGATTTCTTACCATCAATCCGTTTTTTAATGCAGTAATATGACTACATATTAAATCTAAACGCGTATTCCTGAATACCCGAGTGAGTAACCCATTTCGTATTACATCTCGTATGACTCCCAAAGCGATGGATAAATCATGGCCAACTCCTTGACTTTCTTAGTTTATTCCTATTCTCGATAGATGGCAGCACAAATTTTACAATTGCGAAAATAATAAAAAAATGTTACGACATTTTAAAAGCGGACAAATTCATATGTACCAAAAACAAAAAATAAACTCCTTTCAATCATTTCAAAAGCACCGGCGCCATCTCGGACATTCCTTATTAACTGAAACTGCAATCTGAAACAATAGTTTATAATTTATATTTCATCCCCAATTCTTTGTCTAAACATTTAAACACCTTTACCACCTTTTTCATGCGCTAATATTAGTAAATATCGAAATGTAAACACAAATACGTTTTGATACTTCGGAATAATACCAATAATACCAACTTCGATAAAGTGGAGGTCTTTATTTCAGGATTACGACGCATTCAGCGTTGTAATACTCGTTTTAATGTTTTCAAGATTTCTCAAAAGATGGCGCGTAATCAATTTTCTCGATGTTTTTAACGCTTTTAATTCTGGCTCAGACTACAGTTTATAAGTTTTAATTTTTTTTAACAATCACAATCTTTGTAAAGAGTCTTCTTTTTCCCGTTCAAATTGCCATTTTTGGTCCAACAGAAGACGTATTTACAAAAATATTCGAAGTACACAGCTTCTTTGTCACCATCATCTAAATCGAAACAAAAAATAAAAATTATAAATTTTTCAGACAGACACTAATTAAGTTTTTCTTACAGCACCAGTCCTTAGTTCCTTTATCCTTTACGCATTTTTGAAATTGACTGACAAGCTGAACATATCGAGTTTCATCGGATAAATCGCTTTTTTCGCATTCAAATCTCGCGATTCCACAGTTCGCCACCAGGTTTACCATCGCTTTGTCAGCTTCTGGCAAAGTTTTTGGATCTCTGAGTTTACCTTTACCCGAAAGAACCACACCGAACATGCAACTCAAAATCAAAGCGAACAAACAAACGTTCATATTTAGTTGCTTTATTTGTGTAAAGAATTTAGGAAAGAAGAGCAGCATTTATATGATATGGAGCAGTCATATAATTACCAAACAGACGTCCACATCTGTAAATTCGTACATACACGCCTTATATTTCAAAATAAACCATTAATTATAATTTGTTTGTTGACATCCGCGGATTTATTTTGATTTTTTTCAACTTCATAACGCAAAAACAAATTTAGCAAACTGAGATCTAGCAAAAATAAGCTCACAGTATATACTGCAAATGAAATAAATAAATTTAAACAAAAAAATATTTTTTTTTATTTCTTTATTGATCGATCGATTGATTGATTGATTGATTGATTGATTTAAAAATTCTATTTTCTTCCAGCAAAAAATTTCACATTTGGTTTGTGTGAAACTTATTTTTAATTAATACAAATTAATTAGGCTCTCCAAAAAACGCTAGTGTTTATTTTCCTTTAAATTTGCAAGTTATTTAAATTCTGAGATTATCTTGCATTAAAATTTGGCATGTCTCGTCCCAAATTTTTTAATTCATTGCAATGAGTATCAATTTTTGCTCAAACCCGGCGCCATCTTTAAAAAATTCGTCACGCATAGTTTCCTCAAATTCATCACAGATGGCGATCATCTTCCAAAGACGTAAAATTAATATATCTTTTCTATAATTCACGGAAAGAAAGATTTTTTTCTCAAAAAAAAAAATTTAAACAAATAAATTTTATTTTATTCGTTTAGAATTTCAAAACACACCGCCACAGAAAATACTGCGAAAAGTGCTGCCCCTATAGCCAAAATCCTCAACTGCAATAATCTAAAATCGCCATTTAAAGTATCTTATTTTAATTTCAATTCCACACGAATAAAAAAAACAAAAAACAAAATATCACAAAATGAAACAAAACACCCGTAACCATACCCGAAAAATGAAAACCGATACAAAATAAATATTTACGTCGAAATCAATACGAAGAAAAGTAAACAATAAATCATTTCGTCGTTCCAGACCAAAACAAGAAAAAAACAAAAAAAACAACAACACAGATATTTGTTTTCTAACCCTATATCCGTGATTGGATCTAATAACCTTCCGATTTTTTCTCTGGTCGTGGTTTTTTTGATTGGCGGCTCGCCGCCGGCTACACCTGGCCCCGGTATCCAATGGGCGCCACTTACCTCGTTATAGGAAGTGCGGTTGAGGTGAACGAGACCAAACTCGTCTCACCTGCTCACAGTTTGATGTTTTTCAGCCGCTTTGCAGCCAGTGAGGATCTCCCGCATTTTCAAACCGTCCAAGCTTTACAATTACAATGAGGATATTAAGCAATGAGGTCATCATTAACCACTTTATTACCACTAAATATGTAAGACATTTTATTATTTTTATTTTTATTTTTTATTTTTCAATTTTCAATTTTCTTTGGGTTTTACCAATTGGTTTTTATTCATTGACCCAATTTATTCAGTTGTTGGTTTTTCTCTTGTAATGGGGGACCTTGAATTAAATGCTGAATTCACTAAATAGCAGTGAAAATCAGGACAAATCAATTTAGTATTGATTAAATTAATATAAATTTGGATTTTATACGGTTTTTTGGGGTGGGTTCGAGGGAGGGGTGCCGATGAAAAGGCCAGCTCAGCTGACATATTGAAATAAAAACTAGTTTGGACTTTGGGTTGGTCGTTGCTGGGATAAGAATATGTTTCCTGTCACAAGGTCACGTGCCTGACACATCATTTTTATTATTTTTTTTTAAATAATTAATTAATCCTATCAAATTCTTTTATTTTTAAAACGATTCTTTTTACCGTGTGAAGTCAACTTTTTGTTATTGTGGTTGCCATGGATACCGTTAAAATGGCGCGTACCAACGGCGTCAATGGCCGCTTGCAGATACGAAACGAAACGAGCTACTAATTTGTAAATTTCCGTTATTGTACCGTGACCATTATTACTAATAATCATCATTAGAAAAGAATTTTTCCTGGTGCACTTTTTTATTGTAAATTATCCAGTTTATAGCTCAGCAAATAAAATATTGTATGGAATCCAATCCATACATTAACATACACACACTCACAGTATGCACGGGTCATTTTCACAATAGTTGTGGGTGGATTTTGAAAAGTAAAAATGAGGGCGCACATTATGTAGTGTGACGAATGTAAAACAACAACAAATCTATTTATGGTGGTGTCTATCCACCTGTAGCTATTTTAACTTAACATCGGCCACATTGGTCACATTTTTGTTTTGTTTTTTAGGTTTTTAGTAACACAATACAATATTTCTTTTTCTAGATGAGTATCTAGTCTTTTTCAGCTCATGCAATAGGAGTTATGTAGGACAGGTGTTGATAGCATTAGGCCTAGTTTAATTTAAAGACTTAAAGCTGTATTTAGATCTGACACAGGAAGAAAGCACTTTAAAAACTAATTTACTTTTTTTTGTTTACAATAATGTATTTAGAGACAAACACTGAGTAGCAAGCACTGTGCATAACCTAATTCACCATCTCCTCACTCATTGAGGAAGACCCGAGTTGAAATTGAAATAATCCAAGCTTAATTTACTATTAAATCTTTAGATTTAACAACTTTCTAGCCAGTGGAACTTGTGCAAACCCGTTTTTTGGAACTGACCTCAATCAGAACAGGATGTATTAGGCCTAGGCCTAGGCCTACACACACACAACACCAAAAAAAATGGATTTAAAAAACAAGGGAAATACACTAAACGCAAGAGTTTTGAAAAGCTTGTGTTCTAGTTTAGATTACATCATGTGGAGGGTCGTTGGCTGTTGCTGCAACTGAATTCATCGCGGGCCTTTCTCATCATTAACTGAGATTATGTCCACACTTTGTTGCCATAAAATTTGGAGGATCTTTTCACATATTTGTGTCTATGTGGTGTATGATGTAATACGGTGGAATTAAAAACACATGAAAAGTTGATATAGAGGGGATTAGGTGGAGTTGTGATTTAAAATGTGGGAAAAGTATACAATAAAAGAGTATGGAATCCAATTGTGTGGTTTGCAGAATGACATCATTTACCCCCAGATGCCAATGAACCTGCTGAAGGTCGAGAAATAGGCTATAGAATATCTAGTCCCTATAAATTCATGTGATTATGGATGACATTGCAGTGATTTTTCTTCTTTTTTGTTTGTTTGAACAAAAAGAAGAAGGTTCATGGACCCAAATTTGAAAGAATTCCATTTTTTTGTCTGATTCTTCAAATGTTTGGTGAGAAGGGGGTTTTGTGTAAAGAATATGAAATGAATGAGTAATTTTTTTGGTATTTTTTTTTTTTATCATATAGGGAAAGGGTTGTCAATAGTTTCTTTATTTAACATCCTGCAGAAGTTTTAGGGCCAAGGTAGGCCTAATTATAGTAATGAAACATAAGAGACATGTAAATTATGCCCTTGTGCACTGTTATAACATACTGAAAGGCAGGTAATGCCAGTGTTTCACTTTGGAATTTTACTGTTTTTATTATTATTTTTTATTATATTTTATTATTTTTTTTTTCTTTTTAAGAGTCTAAATTTAAGTTAGGCCTATTTGGTTTGTTTACTGCATGATGAAACAAGTTTATTAGTCAGTAAAAAACTGGTTTTGTTTTTGTGATTTCTGATTGTAATGGATGGTAAAATTGGCTTTTAACTTTTTTTTTGGGTATAAAATATGGTAAAAATTTGTCCGTTTTGGTTTTGGTGTATGTGAGATAACCTCACCTCAGTTGACCCAGTGTCACAGTGAGCAGCGCGCAGGCGTGGCCTCTCGAAGACACACTCAATTTGCAATTTGAAACTGAGTGTTGAAAACTCGAAATAGAAGCTGCTAAATTGCAAATCATGATTTACTTTAAGTGTGTAATGAGGTTAGAGTTATTAATACAGTTTTTAATCTAGAGTTTAACCTAGAAAAGAGTTAATCTCGAGACAAAATTTCCATTGTTTGCTTCATTATTTAGCCTTGAAATTGAAGAAAATCCAAATATTGTCTTTGATTTTTGACATATAAAGTGTGATGACCTGTCAGATAAGCCTGAATTTAAGTCTAGGCCTCAAAATTGACCAAAAAGGGGTTGGAAGACAATACAAAGTGGGTCAGATATGATATTGCAAAAATGGTTAGGCCTTGTTATATATATACATACAAGTTGAACGTCTTCTCTCCCTCTTCTGCTGGTTACGTGAATTAAATAAGAAAATGGCGTCACGGTTGCGTGCACGATCGCTATTTGCTATTTGATTTGCGTGGATTGTAACAATAACTCTGAATAATGGCCGTGGGTTCGGCTATGCGGTCAAACGTTGACCATTTTGTTGACTTTTGAAGGTTGTTGACGCGATGTTGCGCGACTACAATGGAGCTTGAATTCATGAATAAAAGTGTCATGCGAGTGCACCGGGCCAAGACTCGGTGGAATTGGAATCCTCAATTCCCGCGTTTAATTCATTATTATTTTTATTAGTCTGTGACACGAGGTCTCAGAACTCGGACGCCATTTTGTCAACGAGACAGCAATAAAAAGACACTATAAACATTATAAATCTTTTGTTTGGTTGTTAGAAAAGCTGGGGATGAATTTGTCAACTTTGCATTCTACGGAAGCGCGGTGGGAGCAATGAGTTTTTCGTTGTTTTATCACGTGGCATTAATCCGGCGATTAAAGATTAAAAATTAAAAGGATTTTCCTGCGGTGAGTGAGTGGGGAAAGCGAAATTATGACCAGAACAAAGTTGAAATAGATTCATTTCTTTTGTTGTTGTATTTTATCCGTTGATTGGTTTGCTGACTCAGCTGGGGGTCCTGGAAATTTTTTTTTTTTTTTTTTTTTTTTTTGAAATATTTTTCAGCGGTGAGTCTTGGACCGGAAACGATATCTTTTGTTTGTGCATCCTCCTTTCTGTAATTCGAGTGTGTTTCCACTTAGGCCTATTTGTCATACACTTTTATTGATCCGTTTCGGATCGGGTCATTATTTGCATGGTTTTGTTTGTTGTTCATATTTGAGCGGTGAAATCATTTGTACAAGGGGAATTTGAAGTGTGTTCACGTGTTTTGTATTTTGGCGATATGTTGCAAATGGGACTAAATAGAAGAAATGTTTGCAGTGGATTTGACTCTTTAATTTTGGTAAAGTGCATGAAATCACTGTAGAATGACTCACGTGTGTTTATCGCCTAACTACGGTACACGTATTCAGGTGTCTGGTGGATACGCAGTTTACGCTCTTTTAGGTAAAAAAAAAATTATTTCTGTTTTAAAATGCACTTTTGAGGTTAAAAAATTTACTTTCCCGTATAAAATAGTACTTTTTAGGTTAAAAAAATTACTTTTCTGAAAAAAATGCACTTTTTAGGTAAACAATTCAGTTGTAATTTGAAAAAAAATGCATTTTTTAGGTAAACAATTCAGTTGTAATTTGAAAAAAAATGCACTTTTTAGGTAAACAATTCAGTTGTTATTTGAAAAAAATGCTCTTTTTTCATGAAGAAATTATGAAAATGACACTTTCCACGTAAAAATTATGAAAATTACATTTTTTCCACGTAAAAATAATGAAAATGACACCTTTTACATGTAAAAATAATGAAAATTACACCGTTTACGTAGAAAAATAATGAAAATTAAACTTTTTAGATGTAAAAATAATGAAAACTAAACATTTTAAATGTAAAAATAATGAAAACTAAACATTTTAAATGTAAAAATGCTAAAATATACACTACGTAGACGGAAAAATAAATAAATCTACACTTTTAACACGGAAAAATAATGAAACATGCACTTCTACATGCACAATTAAACTTAATAGATTAAAAAAAATATTTATTTAGTTCATAGACACAAACTTGCTCTAATTAAGGTGTAAAAGTGCATCCAAAACCTGCTGTAACACCACTAACACGTGTAAAAAGTGTTATTTACTGCCTTTAAACTCGCACGGACAGCTTTTCACCATGAGTAATTAACCAATTCTCCATTTTTCATTAAAAATGGCAGCCAGCCACAACCAGCCAAACATATAACAACTCTCTTGATTTCCTTCTTGTTAACCTCACAATCCTTCGCTTTGTTCTGATTTTTTTCTCCCCTTGACATTTTCCCACTTCCTTTAAGGTATAGCCAAAATTCCATCTGAAAAAATTTATTTTTTTATTTTTTATTATTGAAGGTTAAAACAAAACTAGTTCAAACGAGCCCTGAAAAACAACAATTACATCTTTCGTCATGTTATACGACTAAAAGCTTCACGTTCCGTCCTAATAAATGCAAATTAGCATTTGTCTTAATCAAGCCCACACTAAAAAAAAAAACACCAAAACAAACTCCGATTAATATTAATTGTAATACAATTACACAGCGGAGGAAGGAAAACAAAACCTTAATTTTTTTTATATCTCAATTTCAAACTCACCTTGACTCGTTGGAAAACAGTGGGCGTTGAAAAGCCTCGTGATTTCACAGGCCCCAATAGACAAATAACATTTTTCTGATTTTGCTTGAATTTTCTTACATAAATAAATCCGCAACATCCTGTTACAATTCGAAAATGCCCTTGACAACTTCCTCTTTCACCTCATTTCACTTTCTGCTTCTTTGGCGGGTACATTCACCCGAAACCCCAATGCTGGAAATCTCGTACGAGCTAAGATTTTGGATTTCGAAAGCCCAAAATCAAAGCCGGATCTACTGTGAGGCTAATGAGGCTTAAGCATCAGGGCCCCCTACTTAACAGGGGCCCCAGGAGAAAAAGATACATTAATATATGTACGCACTAAGTATTTTGAGGGGCCCGCTAAGTATGTTGAGGGGCCCCCTCGCCTCAGGGTCCCAATAAGTCACTGCAAGAAGGCCTAGAAATCCAGGAAATCCTTGAAATCTTTAAATTTTCTTGCAAATTGTAGCAAAATCGAGCTAAATCTTACAGAAATCTGCCAGGAATGCTGAAATCTTCAAGATTTAACAGGATTTTAAAATCTCACGAGTGATTGGCTACCCCCTCGACCTCAACCCCCACAAGGGGCTGATTTTAAAACCTGATATGATAATTTTGAACGCATTTTTCAATCTGAGTCAAAGGTTAAAAATTCAATTTAAAAACCAAAAAAAAAAAATTTGAAAATTAAAACCAACCTTGATTTTAATTAAAGGTCAAATGCAACTGAGTTGTGTTTTCAGCTATTTTCAAAGGAAATAACATAAACACCTAAAATAGTTTCTTAAAAAAATTAAATTGTTGCATCGTTGATCCAATTTTTATTGTTGACGGTGCAATGCATCGTGGTCCCAACTTTCCCGTCCTATGTCATGAGTTCTAATTTGCTCCCCATTTCAACTTTTCCTTTGTTCTTCAACGTGTGTAATCCAAGATCCAGCTTAAACCTGAAACTGGGTCAAGGATCACCTAAAGTTGTGAACTGGTAACGTCATACTCCCATGATGCTTTGCATTTTAGGGTTTTGTAATTGTTATTTTAACATCATAAATATAATAATTCACTTTTTTATTAACGAGTTTAGGGTTATTATATCGTTTTCTTTCAGAATTTGATGAAAATACACTCGGTGCGCTTGACCCTTTAATGAAAACAAAAAAATTCAATTTACTAAAAAATAAATTAAAATAAATTCATTTTGAATTTTGAATTTTTTTTTCTTCAAAAAATAACGTGTAATTCACAGACCGAGGTAACAACTCAAGCTTTCCGGCTGAATGCGTTTGAACACAATCTGGTTACGGGCCTCTTCTCCTCACTATCACAAAGATCCACAAATTGGCTCGAGGCAGCGTCTGACTAGTGAATCCAGTCTGACACCTGCGGTTCACTTCCTGGTTGAGGTCAGGTGAGGCGAGGCGAGGCGAGGAGTACTTCGTTTATCGTTTATCGTTTATTTGCGCAAGGTGAAACAAATATCACAATTTCAAATTCAAATTTGCAACAACACAAAAATTGATTTTCGGGGCGTACAAGATTCAATTTCAAACCCAAGGAAGTAAAAAAAAATAAAAGAGGAAAAATATCGTAATAATTCCACACACATCGTGGGTGGTTGGGAAATTTGATTGTTCCATCGCAACAAAAACCCTCGGCGAAATGATCACATAAAACCGCGGTCGTTCATCTTTGACTCCACTATTTCCCATCTTTATAAATCCGCGCACATCCATTGTTTTAAAGGTATGTAATTTCGAAAGTGAAAATTCCATTACACCGAACACACAATGCCCTCGATCGACCCCTAACTCGACCCCAAACTCAATAAAATTTGACGATCCGACGCGAAATTGGTTCGCGCCGGAGATTTCATTCGCCATGCCGCAGCGAGTGCGCCTCGCGCGGCATGCGAAACTTGCAATCACCGTCGAACACGAATAAACAAAACAAAAAATTGTCTTTTTCTCGCCCGCAGATGGTACCATGAGCATCGAGCAACTCCGCCACGACATCGAAGCCTCGTTACAACGAACCGCCCTCATATTAAACGAGGACACGATGCAGCGACACCCCTCGGCGTACCACCCATCCGTGGTGGACAAACCCCCGAAATCCGGGACTTTCAACACGGTCCGGCTGAAAAAATACTTCGGAATTGGGTCGAAAAAGAGCAAATCGATGGACCAATTGCAATACCGCCCACCAACGGGGGTCTATCCGCGGTACCCCGAAGGATGGATGTACACCACGGTCACCTCCAAGACGGTCCAAACGGTGTACGCGGCCACGAGCATGCGCGGACCAGCGCCGCGAGAACGTCCGGCCATGTACGCGTGGGACGGTTACCCCGCGGTCAACGTGGACGCCAGGTACCCCGACATGTGCATCTGTCACAGGCCCCCTGCCCCGGCCCCGGCCCCTGCCCCTGCCCCGGCGAGCACGTGGTCGCGGCGAGATCCGCGTGTCCAGTGTACCTGTTGCGAAGCGTCCACGCCGCCTGCCGTGAGGAGAGGCGAGTCCGGAACCGGAAGCAGCAAGTTTTCCACGCTTTCTGGCGCATCGATTAAGTCGGGGCCCAAGAGGAAGTCCATTTTGGAGAGCGGCGTGAGTGCGTATGACTTGATAGCCAAGTCGGAATCGATTAAGAGAAGTGGTGGCTCGTTGGATGACAGTTTGATCGATCATTTTCTGCACCAGAGTGGGGAGAAGGAGAAAGTTAATGGTGAGTAAATGGTTAAGGGTGAGCATTTTTGTAATGGGTCATTCTACTGCTGGCCAATTGTTCATTTCCTGCGGGTGTTTTTCTTTCAGAGAATCACAATAAGGCGCTTAGTTCGAGGAATAAACAGGATTCTATAAATAGGCCTATGTTTATTAAAAACACGATCAAGTCGAACCAAATGAAAAATGGTAAGTTGAAATTAGGGGCTGGGTCAAGAGGCTTTTTAAGGGCCCTTTTCCAATTCATTAATTAAACATCGAATTTTTGCGTAACTGTAATTGATTTAATCGATCACTATTGACATGTAAAGTTACCGCTGAATAAAGTTAAACTTAACATCCAATTTATTAAGTAAAATGTTGTATGTGCCATAAATGCTCTCATTGAATGCGAATGCTAATTGAACACGATGACGATATCCTTTACAATGCGAGTCTAAATTGACCAAAATGACTAAATTCAATATCTAAATTGACCAAAATGACTAAATTCAATATTTAAATTGACTAAAATGAGTAAATTCAATATCTAAATTGACCAAAATGACTAAATTCAATATTTAAATTTACTAAAATGAGTAAATTCAATATCTAAATTGACCAAAATGACTAAATTCAATATTTAAATTTACTAAAATGAGTAAATTCAATATCTAAATTGACCAAAATGACTAAATTCAATATTTAAATTGACCAAAATGACTAAATTCAATATCTAAATTGACCAAAATGACTAAATTCAATATCTAAATTGACCAAAATGACTAAATTCAATATCTAAATTGCAAGGAAAATCTCGATTCTGTCAATAGAGCATTCACAATAATAATTTGGATTTTAGACCTAAAATGAGTTCTCAGCACCAGTGCCATTAAAAATGTTAATTTAGCGTGGACCCTTTAATCTCGTGGGCATTGATCTGGGGGTTGTTGTATTTTCAAAATTATCATAAGTGATCTTCTGTTTTGTTATTTAGCACCGACTAAACCTGCTCCTACTGCCCATAGCAACAAAGCTGTTGTGGAAGATTGGGATAATTATTATGTTGATTCCAAAGAGATGAGAATCAGTGGACAAAGAATGATAATCACCAGTTCAAATAGCAATTCCACGAGTTCGTCAACAACCAACACCGACTCGCTTCGAAGTCGAAAAGAGCGATCTTTGCCAGGTTCAAATCCATTAAGACAATCGAGTTTGGCTAAAGCAACGAGCGACCAACTGCAGTGCAATCCCCACTTAAAAGCGGACACCGCCAATTCCCAGCAATGGAAGAAGGTGTCGTCGAGCGATCAGGCTTTTAAAGCCAGATTGCCTCCCAGCCGTAAACCTCTCAGCCCGCCAACGAGCAGAAGGGACCCCGCGGAAGCGGCATCGGTGATAAAAGTCGGCGGTAGTCCTCCGCCGCGACAAAGGAGTCCATTGGTTTCGCGCAAAGAATCGCATTTGTCGCGGGATGTATTGTTCGAAGAAGATGAAAATGCTGCTGATGATGAAGAATCGCCGGTCACTCCGAGGTCTTTGTCACGTTCCACTCCAAATCTATCTTCGGTGACGACCGGCGCTGCACGAAGGACTAATCCTCCGGTGTTTGTGGTGAAGCCCATCTTGAAGAAAGCCTCTTCGGTCGATACGTCTTCGGAGACCGATTCCGATTTGTACGGATCAGAAGCAACTTGCATGCCAGAAAGAAGACGCAAGAAACACGTTCACTTTAAATCCAGAGGCCCTCTGTTTATCAACGAACCGGTTGTCGAAGAAATCCCACCGCTCGAACTTGCCAAGTACTCGGACGAAGAGAACGAACAAGAATCCAAAGACCCAAAATGTTCCGAAGGTGACGACGATGATTACTTGGAACCCAAGAAAAGTCCGATGCAAGAACCGGTGTATGCCAACCAGTTAACAAGTTGCAACAATGCTCAGGACAAAGACATATACGATGACTGCAACCAGACGGAAGGACAAAGACAAGGTAAAGCCCTAAAGATTTGGCCGTGTTCAGGCCCGTTCCTAGGGTATTGTGCACCCTCGTGTTTTTGGTCACCATAGTCAATGGGCCTGTGCGCAAGTTGGGTTGATGGGCCCTATACCAGAGCCGTAGCGAGGATATTCGGCAATGTATGCGTAGTCACTATTTTCATCCTCCATGGGCCACCTGGGCTCGCGAGCACGTGTCAACCGCACATGCTGCACACAGGGCCGGATTAATGCCTTTAGAGGCCTTAAGCACTTAAAAGATTATGGTAATCTAATTTAAAATTTATAGCGTGTTGCGGGGCCCTCTTTCCCGAGATGCTCTAAGCACGCGCTTATATTGTTTAATAATTAATCCGGCCCTGACTGCACCTTGATTTTCGTATGTAGTTAGCTACTTTTAGTGTTCGTGCCCCCACAATGCCCCAATGCCCACAATGGACCAATAGGTGCCTCTTATTCAATTGGATAAAAGCCCTTTAATCAATTTTTATAGAAGAGTTCGTGGTATGGGGAAGTTTGCGCTATATTTCAGTCTTTTTTCAATTCATTGCGCTTTCTATTTGTTTTGCCTTTTTTTTTTTTTTTTTTTTTTTGTTGCATTATTTCATTTTAATGATCCTGCACTCGGAGTTGGTTATGCGCGTTCAAGTTCTAAATTGCAATGAAAAACATTAGAAACCGTTTAACGAGAAATTTCGACTTGCTGACGTATTTGCAATTATCGATTCGATTAACGTCTGCATTTTCAAGCATGAAAACATTAGTTATTGCAATATTGAAACCGAACTCAGTGGACTGAATGCAGCATCCAGTTGCTAGGCGACGACCGCACAATACAAACTGACCGTCGCTAAGCAACAAACCGGTAGAATAAACACCAACCAAAACAATTTCAAAGGGAAAATCGAATAAACATAAATTCCAATTTTAAATAAATTAAAACGAAAAAAAATGTTAAAAATTTTTTTCACTTTTGCGAATATAATTTTTTGTTTTAAAAATCGAATATTTGCATTTAATTTGTCTAGACCAGACCCAACAGCGGCAAACCACGTGTCTGCGAAGGAGCCAATCGGAACGACCCCGGCAAAGGGAACCCCGCGATGGAGAAGAACGAGCGCCTGTACGCACCTCGCCCACACGGAGCACGAGTTTCAAGGCACCCGACGAACGCCACACGAGCATAACACAAACCAAAGTGCACCACGAGGCGAGCAAACAGTTGGATTGGCTCATCAAGGAGAAAGGGAGCGTCAATCTGCTGCCAAAGTCGGTCAAAGACAGTTTGAGACCGGAAGAGACCTTGTACGATGACACCGGCATGAACAGCGAGGATTTTGGATTACCGGAAACCGGCAGCCGGGCCATGGACGCCGACGCCGACGCCGACGGAGGTAAACGAGAGAAGGAGTGGCCGGAGAGGCCGGAGAGGCCGGAGAGGGGCGCGTTTACGTGGGAAAGTGCGAGAAGTTCGAGCGTGGAATTCATTACGAATTTACGTAATCGCACATTCGCCATCCCAAGACCCCCGTTGGTGAAGAGCAAAGTAAGTGGACGCTCGAGTTATATTTAGATTTCGATGTGATAAATTTTCGACGTGTTGACAGTCAGTTCCGATTCGAGCTGCATCATTGACGAACGTGGGAGTCGGCGCTGTTGGATCGGAATCCATTTACGAGCAGATCGGGGAACCTATTTACGAGGAATTGCCCGATTATTCCAATTACGACGACGGTAACTAAAAAAAAAATTTATTGAAATTGATTTTGTTTAAATTTTATATTTCGGTAATCGAAAAAAAAGTTTATTTTTGATTCTATTGACGTTTAATTCGTACCATTTTGACCTTTTTGACGCTAATCGCGTGTAGCCATTTTAGTTCCGGTTAAAGCTGCGTGATGCGAGTGTAGACTGTCAGATGACGTCAGCATTTGTCCTATCATTCGTTGCGGATGATGCGTGGGTGTGATTGGCTGTGTAGAGCTTTAGGATCAATAATCCGACAAAGATAGCTATGTGGCGAGGGAAATGAAAGCGTTTTAATCTATTTAAAATTGCTACTTCTTTTTTAAAATACTTCTCACATTCTTGGAACTTTTCACGAAATTTTTATTATTTCCTGCCGGATTTTTCGCTTAATTCCCGGAAGAGTGTGAATAATCCTCGGTGTGTGTTTGTGCGCGTTGCCCATGCGCAGTGAAAGGCAATAGATAGCAACCTAAGTATTTGGTGGATGTTTTTCCTCGTACGCATTGTTGACGTCAGAGCAAGGTCGTTGGTTCGCGGCGCCGCCGCAAGAGGCCCCCGCCGAGCGTGTTGTCTTCATTCACAGTTCACGCAATTGATGGTGAAATGTGAAGCGGAGCAGCCGCGCGCTTGATTCCGTTGCTATGACGACTCCGCTGATGAAAATACTTGTCCATTGTGTGTAGCGTCAACACTGGCTCTTTTACCGTCGACGCTTGTTGCCGGTACGTCGATCGGGGATGGTCCGCGACGATCCATCTTCGAGGGAGCGTCGCGCAACGAGATTCTCAGCATCCTTCAAGATGCGAAGGAACGCGGAGTCGAGCGAATGGAGGTGGAGGTTTCAGTGACGAGTGCAGAGGCCGATCCAATAGCGCAGACGTTGAATACTCAGGTAATTATTAAGAGGAAATACATTAGTTGTTGGGTTTTTTTTTTTTTTTGTGTGTTGGGATTTGTCGCGGTTCGCTCGTCCGTTTTCATTGAAATTTTATCATCGACGGTCAAGGTCAAGGTGGGAACAAATGATTTGAATGGGGAAGAATGGAGTGTTTAGTTTTGGTTGGGATTTGCAATTCTTTTGAATTTGATGGGAAAAAATTTTTATTTTAATTTTTTTTGTGTTTTTTTTTTGTTGTTGTTATTTTTGTTGTTATTTTGGTGGATTTTTGGATTTTTTTTGGGTAATTTTTGGTATCTTTTGGTGTTATTTTTGGGTATTTTTGGTATAATTTTGGTACTTTTGGTGATTTTTGGATACTATTTGGTGATTTTTGATACTATTCGATGATTTTTGGTTTTATTTGGTAATTTTTGGTACTTTTTTGATAGTATTTGATGATTTTTGGTGATTTTTGGTATTTTTTGGAGTTTTTGGTGTATGTTGGTACTTTTCAGTGATTTTTGGTATAATGTTGGTACTTTTTGGTATTTTTTGGAGTTTTTTGTGTATGTTGGTACTTTTTGGTGATTTTTGGTATACATTTTTGGTACTTTGGTGATTTTTGGTATAATTTTGGTACTTTTGGTGATTTTTGGTATTTTCTGTTGATTTGCTGTATTCTTTTGTATATTTTTGATACTTTTGGTGCTTTTTGGTGCTTTTAGGTGCTTTTTGGTATATTATTGGTACTTTTTGGTATTTTTTGGTACTTTTTGGTATTTTTTGGTACGTTTTGGTATTTTTTTGGTACTTTTTGGTGTTTTTTATTAGTTTGATGCTTTTTGGTAGTTATTTAGTGTTACTTGAAATTTTAATTAATTAATTTTTTGTTAAATGTAAACGATTTTACATCGAATTCAGCTTCAATAAATTTTCATTTCCTGTTCTAATTTCCTTCCAAAAAAATACAAAAAAATACTGAAATAAAACATCAGAAGCCTTCAAACTACACCAAAACAATACCAACAAAACACAATTTACAATTTTTTTTCTCAATAACAAAAACAAATAATTTTTAAAATTTCTCTTTCAAATTTCAGGTTTTACCCAACGACAGGAACAATCGAATCCGGATCAGCAATGTGAGCAACCTAAGCGACTCGAGCCACTCTAGTGAGGAAAGCAACCAAACAGAGGAAAACAAAGTAAATTCACTCATTAAAAAAAATTAAAATTAAACTTTAATTATCCAAATTAACCATCGAATATTGAAACATTTCATTATCGTTTATTCAGGAACGTCGAGGCTCCGTGGACGTCGAGAGAAACGACAGCGGCGTCGGTCCGGAAACGAGCAAACCGAGTCGAATCAAACGCCAATCTTCCACCAATCCCGGCAACGAAGAATGGCAGTGCGAAGACTGCGATCAAATCATCGAAGCCAAGACCAACACGTGCGCTACTAAATCGATAAATCAAAACGATTTTAAATTAAATTAAATTTCTAATTTTAGTGATAATTTGTACGATTCGTCCGTGTGTAAGAAATGCGGCAAACGAAGAGCCGAGCGGCGAGAAATCATAGCGGAAATCGTCGAAACGGAAGTGAAATATGGCCGTGATTTAAAAATCATAAGAGATGTGAGATATGGAGAAAATAGAAAAAAATTCGGTAAAAAAATAATTAAATTTTAATTAATTTAAAAAAAAATTAATTTCAGGAATTCAGCCGTCCAATGGCAGTTGCTGGGCTGCTCAGTTCGGAGCAGTTGACTAATATATTCCTCAACATAGACGAACTTATCGATATCAATAGTAAATTCACCGAGAAGCTCAGAGACGCTTTGGACATCGCGACGGAGCAGGGGGACGATGATTTCGTAACTGTGAACATCGGAAAACCTTTCCTGGAAGCGACGTCGATGCTGAAAGCGTTCGAGTCGTATTGCGTCGGCCAGGGCCAAGCGTGTCTTTTGCTCACTAGTTTGGAGAAAGAGAAAGAACTTCTTAGGATTTTTCTCCGTGTTTCGCAAATGGAAAACACTCTTCTCAGGAGAATGAATCTTAATTCGTTTCTAATGGTCCCGGTGCAAAGGGTCACGAAGTAAAAAAATATAAAATACAAAATACATAATATTTAATTTAATTTTAATTTTAATTTTAATTTTAATTTTTTTTTTAGATATCCTTTATTGCTCAATAGATTACTTAAAGTGACTTGCTATCAACATAAAGACCACGATCTTATTAGGGAAGCTCAGCAGAAAATCGAGTTGCATTTGGAGCAAATAAATCAGGTAATTTTGATCGTTAAATTCAATAAATATCGGAATTTTAAGGAATTTTTTTTGGTTTTTTTATTTTTGGTTTTTCTAGCAGGCAAAAGATATCAGCGGTGCTAAAATTTGGAGGAGAATATCTCACATATCTAGCACGTATAGTAAGAGGATTCCGCCCGCTGATCAGGAATGTGGAGGAAATATAAAGCTCAGAAAGGTTTGGATTATTGGATTATTGGATTTTTAGATTTTTAATCATCAAATATGATTTTTTTTTTTAAATTTAAATTTAAATTATTTAAATTTTTGTTGTTTTTGAGATTTTTTTAAAATTTAAATTATTTGTTTTTGTTGTTTTGGGATTTTATTTGAATTTGAATTATTTGTTTTTGTTGTTTATTTTAATATAATTATTTTTATTTTTATTTTTTATTTTTATTTTTTTTAGATGGCGTTGGAGGTTCTCGATTGGAATTGCGACGAAGTTCGGTTTGTTTGCGAAGGACGTTTATTTTTTACGCATCAAACGGATCATTTGTGGAATCGTCGTAGTCGGACGTTTAAACTGACTCCAATTTATGCCCTTCTTGTTACTTTAGGAAAGGTAAAAATTGTTTACATTTTTTTAAATTGAATTAAATTGTTTTTTGATTTAATTTTCAGCCAAATGCAAATTATCGTCCAGACAAAGCTGAACTAGATGACCTGTTGTTTCCAACAAACACTGGAATTCGCGAAGCTTCATTAGTTTTAATTAAAGAAAAAAATAACAGACAATCTTTAGTTAGGGTAAGTTTGAATAAAATTTAAAAAAAAAAAAAAGAAGATTTTAAATTGTTATTGTTTTATCTTTAGAATCCAGTGTACTTAAAGAGTTGCGTTATATCGTCCGATTGCGAGTCGGAGGACATTTTTGAGATCCAGGATTTTGTTAACAAAGAGGCTTTTTTATTTAAGGTAAAATCAAATAGAAAACGTGCAAATTTATTATTAATTATTTAATTAATTTGTTTTTAGGCTGAAGATGTTAAAGGAACTCAAGACTGGTTACGGCAGCTACGTTACCACGCTAAAGACTTGGGATCTTGGAGACGGCGTAGAAATGCTATGGCTAATATTATGATAAATGGAATGTTTAGACAGTAAACGAATACTGCTCATATTAAGCATTTGTGATTGTGCTATAAATGACTGCCTCTAAATGAAGACGCTTCTAATGTTTAGTTAGGAAGAAAATTAAAAAATTAAAATGTATTTCAGAAATTATTATATAAGATAAGAAATTATAATTGTGTGGTTTTCTGAGAAGCCTAGTTGCATGAAATGTCAATAATTTATTTTAAAATAGTAGGATATGAATAAATTGTTTTTTTTTTTTTTTTTTTGTTTAAATAACGAAGAATATTTATGAGAAATTTGAGGTTAAACTATTTTTAAGTCGAGATTTAGGCATTGGTTTTAGGACAACGATCTGCATATATTGAAATTGATGTATTTTATGTAGTACAATACAAATAAGTGATCAAATTTTGTAAATATCTAGTTCGGGAAAACAATATGGTGGATGTATAGTCAAATTTTATGTTTATTTTTTTTTAATTAACATGAATTTACGATGCGTTGTTGCATTGGAATTGATTTTATATTTTTATTTCTTCAAACAAAAATCAGGAATTTTTTTTATTGCAAAATAAAATTATATTAACACTGAATAGTTTGTAATTTAAATTTGATTACGATTTTTGTCGGAAATGCTCGCGAAACTTCCTGCGCGATTGCAGCGCTGTGGTGTCAGTTTCAAAAACTTAAAAGTCGGCTGTTGTTGCTAGACCAACGTGAGTGATTCCCAAGTACGTTTTAAGAGACTTTTCTGTAAGTAAATTAGTTGTTTAATCTGATTAAAATTTTGAGCGTTGACTTTGTATAAATAAAACACAAAGTGAGACATTTTGTAAACGTACATCTCATTTTAGGAAGGTATTTCGTCAGCCGCAGTGTTAGGCCTAACGCACTCATGGCCGCAGCGCAGATATTCAACACACTCGGCAAACTCGGTCTAGGAATCGCAGTTGTCGGTGGAGTAGTCAATTCGGCATTGTACAATGGTAATTTATTCGTAATTTATTCGTAATATAAGTAAAAATCCATTGTGTATTGCGTCATTATAAAATAATTAAATTTTTATTTTAGTTGATGGCGGCCACAGAGCGGTCATTTTCGACCGATTCACCGGCGTGAAAAACTTCGTAGTTGGCGAAGGAACTCATTTTCTTATTCCTTGGGTCCAGAAGCCGATTATTTACGATATCCGATCTCGTCCACGAAACGTACCGGTCGTAACCGGCAGCAAAGGTGCAAAAGCGACCTAAAAATGAAATAAAAATGGATTGAGATAATTTTTTTATTTTTTAAAAGATCTTCAGAATGTGAACATCACTTTGAGGATTCTGTTCAGACCTATTCCCGACACTTTACCAAAGTTGTACATGAGCTTGGGCAGTGATTACGACGAGAGAGTTCTGCCGTCCATCACGAACGAAGTGTTGAAAGCAGTTGTGGTAAATAAAATGAATAATTTTAATAATTTGATTGATGCTGACGTGATTTTTGTTTGTTTGTTTGTTTTTGTTTTTCTAGGCGCAGTTTGATGCGAGTGAACTGATCACGCAACGAGAAATCGTTTCGCAACGTGTGAGCGAAGCGTTAATTGAACGTGCTGGACAATTTGGATTGTTTTTGGATGACATATCGATCGTAAAAACGTTTGGAACGATGAATTTCCTCTCGATTAATTTGTTTTTGCGTAAATTAATTGTAGACTCATCTCACGTTTGGAAAAGAATTTACTCTGGCGGTTGAATTGAAACAAGTGGCGCAACAGGACGCGGAACGAGCACGATTTTTAGTCGAAAAGGTGTCGTTGAATTGATTAATTCGATTTATTTATTAGTAGTTTTATTTATTTATTTATTTCCGTGTTTTTTTTGTTGTTTAGGCTGAACAAGTGAAGCGTGCGGCTGTTGTTTCGGCCGAAGGAGACGCGCAGGCAGCTATATTACTCGCTAAAGCGTTCGGTGATTCGGGCGAGGCGTTGGTCGAACTACGTAAAATCGAAGCGGGTGAAGATATTGCGTATCAATTGTCGAAATCTAGAAATGTTATGTACTTACCACCTGGCCAGAGCACATTGTTTAGTCTGCCACAAATGAACTAGTAATCTTTTTGTTTGTAATATAAAGTTGACCTTGACCTGATACGATTTGAAATAAAACTTTAGTTCTATTGTAATAAGAAAAAATGAAATTGACTGAATTTGTTTTTAATTTCGCTCGTGTTTGATACATCTGCAACGTTGATATTATTGTTGCGTATGGGGAGGCGAACTCGAGTTGTTGGGGCATGTATTTCGCTGTATTTCTTTTTGCGGTGTCAAGTTAAAGAAAAAATAAATCCGCGGATAGCAACAAAAATTATAATTAATTGATCGCTTTGGTACAACATGTAAATGTGACGTCCGAATACGTCAAATGTTGGCTTCGTGTAGAAATAGCATGTAGCTACACGAAAAACTAAAAAGTACAATTTTGTGCCTAAAAAGTACAATTTTGTAACGAAAAACTAAAAAGTACACTTTTGAGCCTTAAAAGTAGTTTTGTGCCTAAAAAGTACATTTTTGTGTCTAGAAAGTACATTTTTGTGTCTAGAAAGTACAGTTTTGTGCATAAAATTCAAGTTTTAAGCCTAAAATCCCATATTTTTATTTACTTTAATACTTTTTTTTTAATTTTTAATTTCGCTCGTGTTTGATACATCTGCAACGTTGATATTATTGTTGCGTATGGGGAAGCGAACTCGAGTTGTTGGGGCATATTCGCTGTATTTCTTTTTGCGGTGTCAAGTTAAAGAAAAAATAAATCCGCGGATAGCAACAAACAAATTATAATTAATTGATCGCCTTGGTACAACATGTAAATCTGACGTCCGAATACGTCAAACGTGTAGAAATAGCATTTAGCTACACGAAAAACTAAAAAGTACAGTTTTGTGCCTAAAAAGTACAATTTTGTAACGAAAAACTAAAAAGTACAGTTTTGTGCCTAAAAAGTACAATTTTGTAACGAAAAACTAAAAAGTACAGTTTAGTGCCTAAAAAGTACAATTTTGTAACGAAAAACTAAAAAGTACAGTTTTGTGCCTAAAAAGTACAATTTTGTAACGAAAAACTAAAAAGTACAGTTTTGTGCCTTAAAAGTACATTTTTGTGTCTAGAAAGTACATTTTTGTGTCTAGAAAGTACATTTTTGTGTCTAGTTTTAAGCCTAGAATCCCATATTTTTATTTACTTTTATACATTTTTTTAATTTTTAATTTAGCGAGTGCATAAGTAAACTTTGATCAAGTTTATTATCAATTTATTACTCTTAATGAGGTATTGTGAAGTGATTAGTATTAATTATCGCTCCTATTCTTTTTTAATTACTTTGCGTCAATATGTACTTTTATATCGAATTGTATAAATACACGCGGCGTTATACTTCATTAGTTTTTCTCAATTCTTTGCGCACAATCCACGATTAAGAAAAGAAAGATGAACGTTTATTTTTTCGCTTTGATTTTGAGTTGCACGTTCGTGGTGATTCTTTCGGGTAAAGGTGCCCTGAGAGATCCAAAAAGTTTGCCAGATGCTGACAAGGCGATGGTGAACTTGGTGGCGAAATGCGGAATCACGAGATACGAATGCGCAAGAAACGATAACGGTGATACCTTCTATTTTCAACTTCACTCTCAATATAAAAAATGCGTCAAGGATAAAGGAACTAAGGACTGGTGCTGTAAGAAAAACTTAAATTAGTGTCTGTCTAAAAAATTTATAATTTTAAGTTTTTGTTTCGATTTAGATGAGGATAACAAAACATCAGAGTACTTCGAATATTTTTGCAAATACATTTTTTGTTGGAACAAAAATGGCAATTTGAAGGGGAAAAAGAAGACTCTTTACAAAGATTGCGATTGTTAAAAAAAAAAAACCAAACTTATAAAATGTAATCAGAGTCGAATTAACTCGTAATTAAAAATAAGTTTCAGTCGAGCCAAATGTGACATTTTTGCGCGTAAACAACAACAACAACAACAAAATATATTTTTAAATAAATAAATAAATTTTATATCCTCTTGCCCAAAGAGATTACAAACTAAAATGACTTCTCTTTCACTAAAACATAAATTTCTTTTATTTACACTAAAAAAATGAACGACCACACCAACTATTAGTCGTCATCGCTATCTGCGTCGTCATCAGAAATAGCGGGAGAATAGCTAGGACTAGCGGGCGAATAAAACGGTGAAGTCGGACTGTACTTAGGAGACGTGGGCGCCCAAGTAGGATTCGCTGGAGAATATTGCGGACTAGAAGGGCTGCACTTCGGTACTTCGGTCGCGGACACATAACGAGGCGAAGTCGGACTGTAACTCGGCGAAGTCAGAGAATACCTAGGGCTGGTTGGCGAGTAACTCGGGCTCGACGGACTATACGAACGAGTCGCCGCTGCGGAGTAACTAAGCGACGGAACTGCGGGCGAGTAGCTCGGACTACTCGGCGAGCACGGCGGGATTGCAGGCGAGAAGCTCGGACTAGTTGGCGAGAACGACGGACTGGTTGGTGAATAGCTCGGACTTGTTGGCGAATAGCCCGGGCTCTTTGGCGAATAGCTCAGGCCGGTTGGCGAATAGCTCGGACTTGTTGGCGAATAGGCCGGGCTCGTTGGCGAATAGCTCAGGCCGGTTGGCGAATAGCTCGGACTGGTCACCGAGTAACTGGGGCTGGTTGGCGAATACCTCGAATGACCCGCTGGTGATGCAATGTATGGAGGCGAGGACGGCGAACTTGGTTGAGGTGACCAGGCCGGACTGTAAGCGGGACTGTAACCGCCGGCATCGCTAGTCGGAGAGAATCCCGCGGCTCCCGGTGTCATTCCACCGCCCAAACAAGACGTCCAATCGCTGCCTTCGTGCGTGGGTGTTGCTCCCTGTCTCCACGGAGTCATCTGCGGACTAACACCACTCCCATAAAACATGTTTTCTGCTTCTATCGTACCGGCCAAATTCATCGGAAGTTCGACGCCGCGTTTGCACCTCTCGGCGTTTAAAATCAAATCGAAACAACCGGTGCCCATCTTGGCAAGTTGACCGACCATAAGGTTCTCAGAAACTCCCCGCATCCGGTCGACTTCCGCGTGCGCCGAAGCTTCCATCAAAACGTCGACCGTTTCCTCGAAAGAACATCGCATAAGAGGTCCCGTGTCTTGACGATTAATCCCGTGACGCGTCATAGCCATTAAATGTCCCTTCGAAGTCATTACGTCGCACAGCAACGACAAGTGTCTGTAATTGACGTACGAACCGTCAAAAGCCAGAACGAGTTTCATTTCATTTTCCAACGTTTTTCTCGCAGCTTCGATGCCCAAAACGGAAAGTACTTCGCAAATATCGTTCGAATACGTACGAACCGGATCGACATCCGGGTCAGCGAGAACTTTTAATAAGCTGGTTCCGTCCGTTTCCAAAATCCACTCGGCAATCGCTTTGATTTCTCCCGACTCGGTGGTGACGATTTTCTTTTTGTCGTTGGTCGTCGGTAAATGCATGTAAACCTTAGAAATCGCCTCGATTCCTTGCAAAGTCATGTCGCCCAACAAATTCATTTCGATGCATCGCAGAAACACATCGTCCTCCATTTTGTCTTTTAGTTCATCATCATCATCATCATCATTCTCTTGGCTTTCGGCATTGTTCATGGTACGAATTCGGAGCACCAGTTTTTCGGAATTATCATCGTTGAAAATGCAATTAAGATCATCCCCGAACGCGGCGTTGATTTTCTCCGCTACCTTCTCCATGGTCAACTTTTTATCGGTCATCAGTTTACGGTCCAGTTCGAGACGCAGCAACCAAGGAGAGACGCGAGTCGGATCGAAATCGGGCATGTCGTAATACGCGTTCACGAATTCTTGATCTTCGGCAACTACGGTGTTCAGCGGATCGGGATCGTAATAAATCGCAGTGCGCAGAGTCACCTGAAGCAAAGTCGTGTGTTCCAAACGACACAGCACGTCTTTGGCCCTCTCGGGGTCGCGAGCTGCCGCGCCCCTCAAAAACACAGTGAGCGATGGAGTCCTCAGTTTTTTCGAAACATTAATTATCTCCCTAAGCCGCGGGACCCCCAAAGTCACGTTCTTGGCCGACACGCCGGCATAATGGAAAGTATTCAACGTCATCTGAGTGGCCGGTTCACCCAGCGATTGGGCGGCTAGGGCTCCCACCATCTCACCGGGGTGCACGTGAGCGTGAAAATACCGCGTCTCTATTTCTCCCAGAAGCCATTCGAACGCTTCGCTCGTAAGTCTGTGCTCCGCAACCTTTCGGGTACATAAAGTCGATCTTAGAAGACAACTGAAAAGCAACGTAGCGTCCTTATTGGCTCGAATGCTCAACGCATCGTTGCCGGGAACCACGACGAGCTTCTTGCATAGGTCGTCAACTCCCTCGAGAACGCGCAGTGGAGACAGATCGGTTTGCGCACGCGTGTTTACGCCGAACATTTTCTGCGCGTCCCAAATCATCCGTTTAGGATTACACGGCAGAGCAACGGTGGCATCGCCACTACGAAAAACGCATCGCAATAGTTCTCGATCTTGCGTCATTTCCTCAAACTCGCGTTCCAATAAAGTCGAAACGTGCGCGTTTCCCAGCAGCTCTTTAACGACGTCTCCGCTAAACGTTCTCTTCAGTTTCCGTTTGTCGGATAGATCCAACTTGTACGTCTTTTCGAACGCCTTATTATTGGGCAGAAGAGTCGGCAATTGCTGAAACTCGACGGCGCTTCCGTCGAGCCCATCCTCGCCGTAGGTGCATTGAATTAGCTGTCCGGCGCTGTTTCGCACGCTTCCGTCGTAATGGACCATCAGACTCTCCATGGCCTTCACGAGTCTGCGTTGAATGTATCCGGTTTCGCTCGTTTTCACGGCGGTGTCGATCAATCCCTCTCGTCCCGCCATGGCGTGGAAAAAGAACTCGGTCGGAGTTAATCCGGCCAAATATGAATTCTCGATAAATCCTCTGCTCTCCGGACCGTAATCGTCGCCAACAAAGTGAGGCAGTGTTCGTTTACGAAATCCGAACGGAATTCGTTTACCTCTGACGGTTTGTTGGCCCACACAAGCGATTATCTGCGATATATTAACGTTGGATCCTTTGGCTCCGGACGCGACCATCGTTTTAAAACTGTTGCGTACGGACAAACAGCTTTCGGCACTACTTCCGGTTCTATCACGAACTTCGTTCAAAATTTTGTTCACTTCATTCTCGAACGTTTGTTTCAACGTGTTGCCGGGCGTCGGTTCCAATTCGTCGTTGTGCGCTTTCTCGATCACATCCATCACATCCTCCTTGGCTTTTATAATGGCGGCTTTTATATCCCGATAAGTTCGATGATCGGCAATAGTGTCCGCAATACCTATCGTGTGGCCTTCTATTAGCAACCAGTTATCGACCACCAATTGAATGTGATGATAAAAATCCGCCGCAGCTTGATAACCCGATTCCAACGCGATAATATGCAAAAGCGATCCCGCCGACGACCCCAACGTTTTCTTGCATATAATTCCGGAAATCAACTGTCCGCGTTCGATCAAGACCTTCGTGTCGCCGGGAGAAATGTATCTGTACGGACCTTCGTCTTCGTCGTCCGGGTGACAACTGTGAGCACCCATCATGTTTATGTTCCCCGGAATGATCAACGAAAATAGTTGTTTGCCGGTCCATAGCGGGACGGGTTTAAAAATCGCGGGAATTGGCATTTTCCCGTTCCAAGTTGGTACCCACATCAGTAAATTCATCATTTCGGCCTTTCGAATGAAAATATTTCTCCTCGTTAGTTTATAGGCTCCCGTAAGCGCGTCCTGCACAATCCCCATGACTGGTCTGTTGGATTGCGGCGTAATCATCTGCTTCGAAGCGAGAGATAATTCTTCGATCTCCGCACGAGTTTCCAACGATTGCGGAATGTGTAAATTCATCTCGTCCCCGTCAAAATCGGCATTGTACGGTGTCGTTACGCTTAGATTCATCCGAAAGGTAGATCCTGGCAAAACGCGAATTCGATGCCCCATCATGGACATTTTGTGCAACGATGGTTGTCGGTTAAAAACGGCTACGTCGCCATTCCGAAGATGTCGCTCAACCGTGTATCCACATTGCAAATGGAGATCGCTGGTCTTGGGGTGAAAACGCAAATTGATTCTTTGTCCGTTATCTCGGACGATGTACTTCGCTCCGGGATACTGATGGTCTCCACGATGCACCAACTCTTGCATGCTGTCGATATTTAACGGTGTGATAACTTCCGGAAACGTCAGATTTTGTGCGATGGAGCGTGGCACTCCGACTTCGTCGATACGGAGATTCGGATCGGGTGTGATCACAGTTCGAGCTGAGAAATCGACTCGTTTTCCCATCAAGTTTCCACGAATCCTTCCATCTTTTCCTTTCAGGCGCTGGGTGAGTGACTTCAAAGGCCGGCCGGATTTCTGCATGGCTGTCGGCAAGCCCGGTATGTCGCTGTCGATTAGCGTCGCGACGTGGTATTGCAACATTTTAAGATTTTCGGCTATAAGGTGAATGGCGGCTCCGCTTTTTACATTTCTCGATAATTCGTTGTTCGACTTTACTATGTCGGCTAGTTTGTGCGTTAAATCATCCTGATTTCGAGCTGATCCGAACGTAACAACGGCAGGCCTAACGGCCAGCGGTGGAACTGGCACGACGGTAGTGATCAACCACTGCGGTCGTGAATGTATCGGATCCATGCCGAGAATGCGAATTTCATCATCGGATATGTTCGTTAAGATTTCGAGAACTTGTTCGGGGTTCAACAGCACGTTTCGTTCTTGCGAATCCTCGTTTACGCGCTTCCATTCACCCGTTATTTCCAAACCGCGTCTACGAATTTGTGGCTGAAATCGACCGCAACCACCATGACCATTTTCTTCATCGGTCTTGACATCGATTTCGTCTCCGCCGTCGCAGATTTTTTTTCCTTTGCACATTTCGTAAACGTGCGTGAAACGTTTTCGGTTGTCCGTCTTGGTCTTATTCAATAAATTGGTAAGCTTACTATTTGCTGGAGAAACCAACAACTTGGAGCAGTTAAAGCACACGCACCGAAGGATCTTGACGATCTTATTCATGAATCCGACGTGAAAAACTGGTTTGGCCAAAACGATATGCCCAAAATGTCCGGGACATTCGTTCATATTTCCGGCACAAGTTGCGCATCGACTTTCGGGATCCATCGTTCCTTGCCGGGGGTCCATAAGGCCGCCTAACTTGACGCGTCCATCTTCGTTAATCCCTGGAAAATTTATGCCGCCGGTTGTTACGGATAAACTTACAATTTCCTCGGGACTCATTATGCCAAATTGAACTTCGTGGATGTCTTTGACGGGTGCTTTCGATTCGAATAACGACATTGCAATTTAATTACTTTCTGCTGTTTAGAGACGACTTGCAGATGCTGACTTCTAATTGATTATGTTAGTTTGTTTTAGGTAAACAACATTTATACGATTATTTCCAAATACGTGAGCTAGACATACGATTATTTCCAAATACGTGAGCTAGACGTTTTTATTAAACGTTTAACGAACGTAACTAATTACGTCACTTTAGCTGGTCAAATTCAGTGACACGTTGTATGATTTGAAATAATTTTAAATCAATAAACTAAATTATTTATTACGATATTAGTTGATCGGTATATTTATTGGATCAGCTATAACTTCAACGAATGAACCTCAAACTTGCTAATATTCGATTAAAATAAAATTTATTGTTATTTTGTCTTCAATATTTACAAAATCGATCTCGATCTCGATCTCGATCTCTCGCTAACATTACAAAAAGTAAACACATCGATAGCTTTGTTTCGCGTTGTTGTTCGTTCGTTCGTTCGTTCATTCTTGTCAATGTATTTTTATTTTTCTCGTTCAAGTCCAAGTACGGAATGAACTCATCGTACATACACGCTGCTGCAGCTTCTTCCTCGTAAGTTGAATTTAAAAATTAATTAAAATCAAAATTATAAGTCAAAGTCACAATTAATTTACCACTTTCTTTCATGCACCCAAGTTTTATTTCCGTCAAACTCGTACTTCTTATTCCGAGCCAGTGGTTTCGATATCTGATCCGACGACATCTGCAAACGAGAAACATCGAACAATCTTTCAAATTATTTCTAATTATCTAATCATCACCGATCCATAAATCTATCTTATAAATGTGCAATATAATTTACGATCGAATAATTGATGAAAATTATCTATTGAATATAAAACGCAGCATTTGTTTACTTTGTTCGAGAGCGATGAAAGTAGCTTGCATTTGCATACCGCCATGTTTAAACGTACTTTGAAAGTGCCGGTAGACGGCAACAAGGTGCGTGGACTGTAACTTCTAGTTGGCTGTATTCTCACCAGAATGCAGCCATTGTCTCAACCAACAATGGCATAAAGTTGGCTTTTCTAGTGGTTTCAATGCACCAAAAAATAAATACATATAAATAAGTAAATAAATAAATAATAAAACTTTTAAAGTTTCAAGTTTATTTTTGCTGGATCTCAGTTTACTTTTTTGTTTTTAAATTTTTAAGTTGAAAAAAATCAAAATGAATCCGCAGTTGTAAACCGATACATTATAATTAATTGATCGTTTCAAAATGTAAGGCACGAATGTGAAAATTTGCAGATGTCTGACATCTGTTTGAGTTTGAAGCCATGATATCACAGATGGTAATTATACGATTAATCCAAATCATATAAATGCCATTCTTCTGCTGTGAATTCTTTACACAAATTAAGCAACCAAACATGAACGTTCGTTTATTCGCTTTGGTTTTGAGTTGCATGTTCGGTGTGGTTCTTTCGGGTAAAGGTAAACTCAGAGATCCAAAAACTTTGCCAGAAGCTGACAAAGCGATGGTAAACCTGGTGGCGAACTGTGGAATCGCGAGATACATGTGCGAGAAAAATAGCAAATCTGATGACTCCGGAACCCTATATTCTCAACTTGCCTCTCAATTTAAAAAATGCGTAAAAGATAAAGGAACTAAGGACTGGTGTTGTAAGAAAAACTTAATCAAGTGTCTATCTGAAATGTTTCTAATTTTTATTTTTGTTTGGTCTTATTTAGATGATCATGACAAAGAAGCTGTGTACTTTGAGTATTTTTGTAAATACATTTTTTGTTGGACCAAAAATGGCAATTTGAAGGGAAAAAAGAAAACTCTTTACAAAGATTGTGATTGTTAAAAATCAAAACTTGTAAACTGAAATCAGAGTTGAATTATAATAAATAAATAAAAGCTCCGCCTTCGTTGTCGTTATAACTTTTTCTGCACAACAACTATACGCCATCTTTCGACAAATCTTGAAACCGTTTTTAAAACGTCACGATCCTGAATCAAGACCTCGGATCCCGCGGATCCGATGATGATTCTCTGGTGTTTTGTGTAGCGAAGCGGAATGAAACGAAACAACAACAACAACACGCAAGCATCAATGTGAATTTAATTTAAGCAAAAACACAACGAATGATTGCGAGGTCAGGATATTCACATAACAGCAATTTTTTTCTCTTTTTTTTTATAATTTTTAAATTTTGTTTTTTCCACAGTTGGCATGGAAAACGACGAGAGAATAATGGAAGCCGCTGACATCGTCGAAATACTTAAGAAGCAGCTGGCCGTTGCAGCAGGTAATGCGAAATAAATAACGAAATATAAAAAAACTGGCTCGTTATTTTATTGCAGGTGGCAGGGACAAGTTCGGGCGACCCATAATTACAATTTCTTTGAGTGAAAACACACAGGATTTTACTCTGGATGAAATTATTCACACTTTATGCTACTTCCGGTCACTTCACCAGTAATTTTTATTATTTAGCACAAAAAATGATGTTCGATTGACCTTAATTTGTTTAGGGGTTCGTCTAGGCGAATTTATTTTATAATTATAATTGATCTGAGAAGAGGAGGCGCGAAGGAGTTACCAATTGTTTTGAAAGCAATTCAGGTTAAACGGGTTTTTAAATTAATTTTTTTGGTTAAAATATTTATTTCTGTTTTTTTTCTAGGTTTCTCTGAATACTAAATTAAATAAAGTTCTTTTGATTAAAAAGGATGGACTCAAATTTAAGTTGAATATCGATTTGAAGAAAGAAAGTGATAATTTAAATTGCGAAGTAAAGCAAAAAAAATTATTAAACTTTGATTAAATATTATTTAAATATATATATATATTTTTTTAAAAGATATTAGCCGTGACTATAAGCAAATTACATCAAATAATAAACCCTTCGCAACTTACCGAGGATTTAAATGGAAGTTTGATGTTTGATTGTAAGCTTTGGTTAGAAAATAGATTGGTACGTTTGTGATAATTGTTGGTTTTTTTTTTGTTTTTTTTTTTATTATTTTTTAAATTAAATATATAATTTTATAATTTTATTATTTTAAATTTAGTTATTAGAACAGTTTGTTAAGGAATGTCGGTCGACAATCCGTTGTTTGCAAACAACTTTACTTAAAATGAACGGCCATCTTCAGCTGTTGACGAAAACAAATGCGAACGAAATGCTCGAGGAGAACCAAAATGAGTTCGAAATTGCTTGCCAGACGTCGGATGCGCTTTTTGAGTCCGGTATAATAAATATTTGTATAATTTTAAACATAAATAAACTGTTTTTGATTTATTTCAGGTGAAATTGTATTAAATCGACTCGAAATGGACGGCGATTCTGGATTCAGATCCGATGAAATTGCGAACCAAAACATGGACGTGAAGGAAGCAATCGCACGAGTACGATTTAACCAAAAACAAAAATTCAATTCAACTTAATTAAATTATTTTTTTTTTCAGTTTGGAAAATGCTGGGATGCGGTGAAAGAAGAACACGAGCACTTGGAAGGGTTTTGGTCATCGATGAAACTCAATTTAATCCAAATGATCGAGTACGAAGACTTGGAGAAAAATATCCACACGGTAAAACAAATAAATCGAACGATTAAATCGACGTTTAAACTTAATTTCCACTTTGAAGGTCGTCGAATGGATCCTCGGACCAGCCGAGGAATTACTAGCCGCTCAGCAAGGCGTTGGGATTTCGTATCAGTCAGCGGACGAATTAAGAAAACAGCACGAACAAGTGGAATTAGCGTGCATCGTACGTTTGTTCGTAAAAAGTGTTTAAAAAATCGAAATTAATTGGAAATTGTAAGGGAATTTATGGTTTCTACGCCGAATTGAGGCACAGAGCCGAAACGATGGGCGAAAAAGAAAATCACGTGGCTGTTAGTGCGATCGGGGTGCAGAAGGATTACATGGACACGGTTTGCCGGAGTTTCGCGCACCGGTTGGAAAGAAGGCGTAATTTGTTGATTACGTCGTCTTTCTTCCACAGATTGATCGAAGAAGTAAATATTGGGTTTCTATGAAATATATCGAGTGTTTAATCGTGTGTTTTCGTCAGTTATTTCAGAAATTTCGCAATTTTTTCGAATTGTTGCAAGAAGATTTCAAATTAGAGACGTACGAACAGTGCAAGAGGCTTCTGGATGTCCTCAACAACCTGCAGGATAATATAGGTTGTTTAGTTTGGATTGTTTGGATTGTTTTCTCACGATTTTTGTGATAGATGCGTGCACGAATCAAGCGCTGCACGAAGGAGAGCGCTTGTTGGATCTGATCGCTTTGCCCGTGAAAAATGCGTCGGGGCAGGACGTGACTCCGAATTTCACTCGCTCGGTGATGCACATCAAACGAATTTGCGCTCAATTGCAAGAAAGGAAAAATCACGTGGACGAAGCGGCGTGTGTTAAATTTCTTCGTTTAAATCAGATTGCGAAGATGCTCGTGTGCGAATCCGAAGCACGACAAGTAAATAAATAAATAAGTAAATAAATAAATTGGAGTAAATAATTCGTTTTTTTTAATTTTAGGCGATTGGTTGGATCGAAGATTTGTGCAATGTTTTGATTACGAGTTATTATTTGATTGGAATTAATCCAGACGATACTAGGAACTTGGAAGAGGAGCATTGTACGTTTCAGGAAACTGCTCACGTATGATTTTTATTTTTTGTTTTTGTTTTATTTTGGTTTATCGTTTATTTTTGTTTAATAATTAGCAAACTTACGAGTATGGGCGTCAATTACTTCACGCGGCTTTGATTCTTCGACGATCGAGTAAACTTAGCTACGAAATTAACACGAATTTAGGCCGGCTTTTGCATCAAACATGGCGTCGGTTTTTAGTCGGGTGTAAAGAGAAAAGTCTGCGATTAACGTCGTGTTTGGAATTTCATTTGAATATCGAACGAGTTGAGATAAATTTAATGCAAAAAGTTTTTAAAAATAATTTTTAATTGCTTTTATTTATTTTAAATTTAGTTATTAGCGGAATACGACGAAAAATATCAGAATCGCGATGTCCGTTTGAACGAAATCGGCCGCCATTTGTCGCAAGTCGTCAACACTGGGAAAGTGCTACTGGAAAGACTCAAATTACCAGTAATATCCGTTAAACGGTAATAAAATTTTTTAAATTATTTTTTAATTTATCTAAAAAAAAAAAAATTAAAAAAAAAAAAAAGAAAAGTCTGCTGGTTATTTTATTGTGGTCAATGCACTAAGATGAAGATGTTTTTGGCCTTTGCCAATCAGAGCTTGCACTTTCTTTTTTAACTTAAAGCGGGTGTTGTCTCGTGCATTTTTTTCTTCTTACTCCTCTCGTGGGCTATAAATAAACCATTAAATCTCTTAACCAACGCCATCTGCCACAAAAGCCATTTGAAATTGACCGAGTAGACTGAAACAAACGAGCAGAGCTGAGTCTTGACATGTGAGTACAAAACGATTAATTTCACTCATCCAACGTCAAAGTCAAGTTCACGCACTTGAAATATATTTATTAAATGTATTAAATGTATAAAAATAATATTTTTTTAGTATATAACGACGTTTTTTACATTTCTTTCGTTCTATTTTTACTTTAGGGCTGACAAACTTCCCTACGACGAAGCCGCGGCTGAAAAAATCCGAGAAAAAATCGACCAAGCCGAAATGAAATTGGACGAATATCGACAGCGGCGAAGAGATTCCGAGCATTCCTTCACCACGTCCACATCCTCGGCCAAAATGGAAAGCTTCGTCACGGCCGATTCGTCAACTTTCGACGATTTTAAGTCTCTAACGTCGGAAGGTTGGAGGACCGCGCCTTCGATAATGTCCGACGAATGGCGTTCGGCGACTTCCGCCGACGAGTTGGACGATTTTTATTCCGCTGACGATCACAACGTCGATAATAAAAACGATTCGGAGAAGCCAATAACGCTCAAATCGACCGAAACGCGAGTTTTCAAGGCAGTTTCGTCGATTAAACAAGTGTCGCGCACCACTTTGTCGCACAATGGGAATTCCGAGCCTCTGGTCACCACTTCCCATCGATCCCTGGTCGAAAGATCCGTCCAGAACGGCGGGACGGTAACGTCAGAGCGAGAAACCAGTTCGTCTTTGACTATGAGTAAATTGAATGAAGAATTGGAGGCGACGCTCGGGCCGCTGATAAGCGGTGGTACTGCGGAATCCGATTTAACCGACAAGTTTGAAACTGATCCTTTTGTTCAGCAATTGAAAGAGGTAGGTGAGCAAATTTGCGAAATGATAGATGGAATTATTATCAAGTGAAAAATGAATTAGAAATTTTTATTTTTATTTTTATTTCGTAATTAATTCCCTGTCCTTGTTATCATCATATTCCTGTAATGTTATGATTTTGAATTAAAAATGAATTGTAGTCGAATCCTACACATCCGTGACTCTTTCTTTCGAACTAAATTTAATAACAAATCAATTTTTTCCTTTATTAATACAAGGGGTCCTTTCAAAAGTCTATTTTTGGGGCCTCTCGAGATATGTGGTGTTAGAACTTCAGGTTAGTCCCACCAGATGGCGGTAGTGGTACCGAGCATGCGCCGTAGCGGCGCGGTTGTTTTAAATCAAATAAATCGAGTAAAAACTTGTTTAGTTTTTAGATTCGTAGTTTTTTCATAAATATTAAACTTTGGTTGACTAGAAATTAAAATTTGGGGTTTATTTATTTGTTTTAAAAAAAAAAAGTGCTTGGAAACTTCTCCGTGGCATTACGGCATACTTTCCACGTTTCCTTCCTATCGTTCCTCCTCCTCGACTCGATTTGGAATCGTCTGCTTTCTAGCTTTAGATTCGCCTTCTCCGCTCACTATTTCTGCTCAAAGCGGACTCAAAAGGAGGAACTTTTTTTTTCCATTCGAATTTAAATTTAAATTTAAATTTATTTTTATTTGGCCAAAATTTTTTTTTCGTTTCTTTTTTTAAATTTGGAAAAACTTTTAAGTGTTGGGCTTTGGACAGAACGGCTCCAAATGGATTACTACCAGCATCCAAGTTGAGAGAGCGACTGACTTTAATAAGTGAGGAAAGAGGTCCGAAAAGAAGATGGAGGGTGGTGCGGGGACGTTGGTGGACACCCCGGTGTCCACCTCAACGGGCAAACCGCCCGTTGAAGTCCCCGCCACCACGACTTTAAGCACGATTGCTGTGCAGGCGGGCACATCGCGGATAGTCATTGCACTGTTACAAGTAAGTGCATCTTATAGTTAAAATACGTGCGGCTCCTTTTGCTAAAACTAGAAAGTGGACGGCTTCAAATGCTAACCGTCATCATTTTTATTTTTTATTTTTTTTTAAATGAATAAAAAATGGATTTATTTGTTAGATTATCGTGTCTGTCAGTGTTTTTTGATAATATTTAGTATTTATGTGGCGGGAACTGATTTTCGTTAATGAATTGCAAGTGCCATCTGCGCAGATCGTTCAAATTTCGCGTCACCGTTGACAGAAATTAACGATTCGTGACATTCTTTCAGCATTTGTTTATGGTGTCTGTAGTCTGTACAAACACAATGGGGTTGCGAGGTGGTGAGGACACAATTGATTAACATAAATAAATAATCTGGAGTGTCAATCCGAGTCACTAATCATTTTATTTTTAGTATTTCAAAGAGATAACTAAAAGCAGGAAGCAGAAGAACAAGTGGCTTTAAATCTCGTTCCGGAAATCAACGAAGATAAAAATTAATTTTTTTTTTTTTTTAAATGTTTATAAAAATGAGGAATTTTTCAAATATATTTATTTTTTCTCGTGATGATTAAATTCACGCGTGGGCAGCGTGAGATGAACCCAACGTAATTTCATCTTCAAACATTTTTCCTAACCATAACTCAAATTAGACATGTTTTATTTCCCAACTTGTTTTACGAACTTGCCCACAAAAAGCACTCACTTTTTATTAAAAAACAAATATATATTTATATTTATTTATATTTATATTTCATACACTTAATTTTATATTTTATGTTTTATATTTATATTTTATTTATTGCATTCTATTGTCACGTGACAGGCATTAACGAAGTGTTATTTAAGAGATCATTTGCGAACCGGTATAATTTGTTTACAACTTTTAATTGAGGAGTCACCTATTTACAAATTCGATTTGAATTATTTCCAAATAAGGGAATAATCTTTTTTGACTGTATTCGGAACACTCGTGAAGGGCGCTCGATTTCGTCGACCTTTCCTGTGTATTCAGGTCCGATTACGTCACGTTTTAGGGGAAATGATTCAGCTGACACACAGCCCTAAGAAATACGAGTTAGAGCTTTTTAATTTTAGATTTTTTCTTTATTTTTTTCTACTGTCAATAATAAATAAATCCAATTTTTTTTTTTTTGGTTTGTTTATTTATTTAATTTTTTTTTTTTTTTTTTTTTTTTTTTCAGAGTACAGATTGGCTGAAATTAAAAGTCCTAGAAATGGAACCATGGCTGACAAAACTAGGCACAAGTCTAGAAGAAGCTGCAGACTTGCAAAAACAACATGAGGAAGTTTTATTCAAGTTACAGGTAACAACTTGCAAATAAATAAATAAATAAATAACAAATTTTGTTATTTACGAGCTATAATTTCATTTATTCCATTCTTAACCTCACTTCCTGCCCACCATTTACATAATTATCTCTTCAATCATGAATTTAATTAAGAAAATACATAAAATAAACCAAAAAAAAAAAATAAATTGCATACAAGAATTAACTAGAAAATCCAGTTGGGCACACATACCTGCATCTATTTCAACTTTTAAACTTAAAAAATGCATCCACTTGAATGCATTCTTTATGTTTCTCAGCCATTTAATTGATGCATTTTATTGATCAATTCTGACAAAGCTTTACATAACACAATCTCAAAGTTTATTAGCCAAAAAAATGGCCTCTATGGCTGCTGGGTTCAAATTGGAAACACATCTTCCAAAAAAAAGCATCTTTTATCCTCCTACACAAGTGCAAACTGTTTAAACCCAACCCACATTTATTTTTAGATGGAAAATAAACCAAAAACAACCCCAAAAATCGCCCCCTCTAGAGCTAGAAAATTCCATTGTCTAGTTTAGGCCTAATCTTAGTCTCTAATTGTACTTCCTTTAATTTTTTCCTTCCTCGAGAATAAAAAAAACGTTGAAAATTACGTAATAAGTAGTGCAACTCGCAGTTGAACACCTCAGTTGGTGGCCAAATATAACTTTTGGGATGTCAGATGCCAAATAAGGATTATGTTGTGTTAGGGTTTAAATTACTCATTCACACAAACACATTTTGATAGCAATTAAACGATTACTCATATTCTTTATTCCGTTTTGTTAGACGCGATGTTGTTTTCTTTAAGGTCAAAGTTCGGCTAGTTTCCTTTTTTATGTGTTTATTTTTGGGTTTGAAAACTCTCACAATGTTGAATTGAACATGAAACTTTTTGGTTTTGTTGATGTCACCTCACTTCCGCCAGTCTGGCCCCTTGCATTTGTGTTTGCTTATTTTATACGTCATTCCTTTTTTTATATGCTGCAGACGTGTTTGGAATGTCTAATGAAGCGAATGCTTTTTTATTTTCGGTTGAGGGTTTTTTTTTTGGTTTTTTTTTATGGAGCATAAAAATTAGTTAGAGAAGAAAATATGTAAAAATGTAATGGATTGGGGCTTTAGGAAGGTTTTGCAATGTGTTGAAACGATTAAATGGGTGTTGATGTCGATGGAAAAAATCTGTGTTTATTTAGTAATCGAATATTGGGATGTACAAACATTATAATATTTTCATGTTGTGAAATAAGGAAGTGTGAAATTCCCTCGAGAAATAGGCCTAAATTCAAATAATTCAAAAATAAATCATTAAAATGGAGTAGAATGTAAATAAAACTTAAAGTAATCACAAAAATTAAAGAAAAAATTAAAATTTGATTTATTTGATTTCGCAGGGTAAACAAAGTCCAGTAGAAGAGCTACTAAACCAAGCAGACCAGTTAATTTCCACGCAAAAACCTCGCGCTGAAGTGTACGCAGCAATGGCCGAATCTCTGGGCCAAGCATGGCGGGATTTGAATGCACAATTGGAATTGAGGAAACAGTTACTCGACCAAAGCGTCGTTTTCTACAGCCGAGCGCAAGAAGTACAATCAAAAATAAAACAAAACGAAACAATATCATCAAATTTTGTTTATTATTTAGTTGATTGACCGCCTGAACAAAGCGGAAAAAGATTTTACGGACTCGTCACTACCGAGCGAGTTGGAGACGATCAAAACTCTGCTGGAAATTCACCACAGCACGAAGAAAGGTATTGGAAAAAGACAATGACCCAACGTCTGCTAAATAGACTCGAGTGTTGGCACTGTCTCGGACTATTTTAAGCCGTTTTGCGCACATCATCATTTTTCTTTTATGACCGCACAATAAATCTTTTGTTTTTAATTAAAATAGGAATTCTGGAGGCGTCGATGCATACTTTAAACGAGGGGCAGATTCTTCTGGATCGTTTGAGAGAGATTTTAAACGATGGAATCGGAGATTCCCGACCGGATAATCACCGCCAAGCGACCAACACCGGTACTACAGTCACAAAAAAACATTTTTTGACATTTTAAGTGATAAATTGTATTATTTTTAGCGATTTATGACGTGGAAAAACTTCTCGAATCTCTCCACGACCGAAGATGTCTTTTGGAGATCCTCTGGAGTAAGAGGAAATCGATTTTGGAGCAATGTCTTCAGCTGAGCGTCGTCAATCAAGAATTGGTCAACTTGGAGCAATGGTTGGAATCGACGGGCGTGCAGATCATGCGCACAACCAACTTGGGCGAGTCGTCAGCAACCGCCGAAATTTTACTGCACGAACACGCCAAAGTGGCGAGCCAAGTCAAAGAGCTACAAGACAGAGCCATTCGGACACTGAGTACCGCGGAGCAGCTGCACGCGACCGGTCATTTCGCCGGGGAAAACGTACGAAATCGAGGCTACGCCGCAGTCGACAAATTAAACGATGTCGTCAGTTTTGTGGAGAACAGAAAAAGCGTTTTAGCGATGAGTGTGTCGTTTTTTCGAGCCGCGAACTCGGTATTTGCTTTTAATTTCATTTCAAAACGAAATACAAAATTTTTATTATTTTTTTTTTTAGGCTTGGACTAAATTGGATCAAGTCGAAGTGCAGCTAACCACGACTGATTTAGCAAGAAACAGCGCCGTTTTGGCGCAACAACACGCGCAATTAGCCAATGCCATTCGCGATATAACTGCGCCGGCTTTGAGCGAAGGGCAGTCGGTTCTGCAAGCGGTTGATACCGACGATCCTGGGGTCGAGGGAGTGGCTAGAACGGTATTTTCTAAGATTGGTTTCTAGTTGAATCAATATTGATGGAATTGATTGAGTTTCAGATGCGGGAATTGGAAGAAAGACGATTTAATCTCGACAGCATGTGCACGGCACACACGGCTGAGAATTTGGAACGAAGCAACGCGATTAATGCCTTTAACACGAGCTATACGACTGTACGTGTATAATTCGTGTTTATACTCGATTATTTGTGATTTTTGGTTCGGTTTTCTAGCTCATCACGTGGGTGGTTGGGATTGGAGAGTCTTTCCTGCAAGGACACCAAGATATGGGAAGCATTTTGGCGATAGCGAAGGATTTTCTATCGCTTCACGAGCAACTTCAGTTCGATGTTGAAGTAATTTTTTTGTTTTGTACGTGTAAGAGGGATTTATTTAAATCGTTTGATTTTTTTTTTAGGATAAAGGACGGGAAATTGATGCGCTTTTGAAGAGGGTGCCGAATCTAGCGGATGATGAGATCGAGGAGAAAGCGGAGCAACTCAAAAACCGTTATTTACAACTAAAGGCGGCGCTCGAAGATCGGATAAGGATCGCGCAAGTTTATGTCAAGTTCCATCGACTCGCAGTTCAGGTGTCGAATTGTTCAACTGAAATTTTTTTTTTTTTAAATAATTTTTTTAAATTTTTTTAAATTTTAGTTAAATAACGAAATGGATGAAATGGAAAGAAGTTTAAGAAATAACGACAAAGTCGATGAAGGTTTCTGGAGGACCTTGGAGGAGCGATGGTTGGCGATGCAGCAAATACTGCTGCAAATGAGCAACACGGGCAAAAACTTCATCTTGGATTCGAAAAAGAACAAAGATCCTTACCTGGATATCAAAAGAGCCGTTTTGTGTGTGGAGACGTTGCTCGATCATTTCCAACAACGGCTGGAGAAACTCATGGAACTGAAGGACGACTGGCACAAACAACAAACAACGGTCAAAGAATTTCGCACGCAATGGGAAGAATTTGTACAAATTGTCCGACAGGTGAACGCAAAACGAAAATTTGATTTAACTTAATTAAAAATGGTTTTAATTTACATTTTCAGACCATAACCACCATCACAAGAACGCAAATCGATCTTTATCCCGTTTTGAAGAGCGACACGAATAAGACGCAGAATATCGTGTGGGAGTTGGAACGATTGAATGACGTCACCGTGCCGAACTTACAAGTAAAATTCTCATTTCCGTCGTTATTTATCGAGTTATAAATCAATTTTGTTTTGGAATTTCAGAGGGCCCAAGCCGAGATTGAAATGCGTTTTAAAGTCGCTGAAAATTTATCCAATAAAGGCGACACCCGTGGGCAGAAAGACGAAATTGAAAGAGAGTTGACGGAGTCGCAAAGACAACTGCAATCGGTGCTCACGGATTACCAAATATTACTCAACATGATGTTAAATTACTTCAAGAATGTTCTAGAGGTGATGGAGTTAATAAAATATTCAATTATTGACCTATTGATTGAATTTCTGTCGAATTTCGCAGTTCGAGAAGAAAATTGAGAAAATGGAAGTGGAATTGAACAGCCGCGTGTCGACGGACGGCGTCAACCAGGCGGAACGAGCTCTGAAAGAGCACGAAGCGAACAAACACGCCATTCTAGAGCTGTTTAAATACACGAGCAACGAGGGCGAGCAACTCATCGCTCGAATCAGACAGCAAGAACCTCCGCGCGAAGCGCAAATGGACGAGGATAAAGTGCGGCGAACGATCGAAATTTCGTTCAACCAATGGGGGAAAACGTGGGAAACCCACACGCGATATTTACAACAAAATCTCCAGTTGTGTCAATTCGACCAAGACCTAAAACAAGTCCGAAAATCGAAAATCAAATTTAATTTGTCGTTTATTGAGTTTTAAATTTTGTTTGTTTGTTATATTTTAGATTAATAGTCACCTGGACGAATTGTTGTTGCAGTTAAGCAGAATGAAAGGGAATTATGGGGAATCGTTGCCCGCTGCCCAAGCGACTTCGCAAGCTTTCATTCACTTTCAAAAGACAATCGAGGTTTGTTGCGTCGACTAAAAACGTCTATAATCGATTAAATTGAACATTTTGTTGCTTTTAGTTGCTTGAAATACGGATTAGGACGTTCGTGAGTACCGCGGAAAAAATGTTGACGGATCATCACCACGAGTCGCACAGGATTCGATTCGAAATCGAAAATCTGCAGTCGAAATGGAGCACTTTTCACCGACAAGTCGGGGATAATCGAAGACTGATCGATTTGTCTTTGGAGTATTTCAGAGTGGTCGAAGAAGCGGACGAATGGTGCAACGAACGAAGCACATTGTTCATGTCTTTGGCGAGACGGTCCACCGGATGCCGCACGCCGGGACAGGCGAACCAGCTGCTTAAAGAAGTCGAGTCTTTGGCCAAGTCGCCCGGTCAAAGCCAACAGGAGGAGAGGCTCAGGAAGATCTCGACAATGGCGTTGCAGTTGTACGGGGATAAGACACCGACAAGAGTCGAAATGATTTGCAGCAAATATAGAGAAATGACAGAATCGTTCACGCTCATCACCGAGCAATTAACGATCCTCGAACGAAATTTGAAAATTGCCGAAGAGCAGAAACAGAAACAACAGAAAGATAAAGTAAAACAAAAAATTTAAAATTTAAAAAATTTAGAAAAATTTATTTTTTTAAAATTTTTTTAGGAGGAAATGGACGCGTCTTTGTCAGCTGCAAAAGCAGAAGCTGAAGCGGCAAAAGCCGCTGCAATTGCGGCGGAAGAAGCGCGGAAAAAGGCCGAAGCGGCGACTAAAACCGTTATCACGGAGCAAATGTTAAAGGAGAAAGTCGAGCCGGTTTCGGCGGTTCCGTTGCCCGTTTACACCCAGAAGTCACCACCCGTGGAACCATCATTACCCAAATTGGCGCCGGTGCCGCCGAAATTCACACTTTTATTGCGAGATGCGGAGGTGACCGAAGGGTGTCGATTTAAATTCCAGTGTCGGGTTACCGGCTACCCAATTCCGGAAGTGCAATGGTGCAAATCGGACGTAATAATATCGAATAATCCCGACTACTGCATCACGTACCACGACGGACTGTGCACTTTGACGATCGAAGAGACGTTTTCCGAAGACACGGCGCAGTTCACGTGCCGGGCAGGCAACTGCGCGGGGATCGCCGAAACCAAAGCAAATTTGACGGTCGTAGGTACGTAGATTCGAAATGAGTGGACACTGGAGAGAAACAAATTTTTTTAAAACTTGTTTTGCAGATCTTAGAGCCAAGGAGGAATTGATTCCGCCAAATTTCAAGCGGAAACTCGAACCAGGGTTCGCCAAAGAAGGGTCATCTTTTAAATTCGAATGCGAGGTGACGGGGCACCCGTTGCCCGTTGTTTCGTGGCTTAGAGATGAAGTTTGCATCGATAATTCGCCGAATTACGCCATTACCAATAACAACGGCCTGTGTGTTTTAAAGTGAGTGGAAAATTGTGATTTTTGTCAATCATTTCAATTATTTATTGAGTTTCTTTGTAGTTTTCCGGAAGTTCGGCTAGTGGACAGTGCAAAATACACTTGCAGGGCGTCGAATAAGGCCGGACAAGCGACTTCTACTACTCGCTTAACCGTAGAATGTATAACGATAGATTTTTTAATTTATTTTGAAATCGTATTTTGCAATTGTCGAGTTTGATTTTAGCGTTAGAAGCAGCCGATCCTCCAGTGTTTACTCAGCCACTCTCGAATGTGATGGCGCGAGCTGGTCAGAAGTTGAGATTGGAATGCCAGGTTTTCGGTGTGCCCGAACCGGTACTCTCTTGGACTCACAATAACAAGCCGATAAAGACGTCCGAAACGACCAAAGTGAGATTTTTTTGGTACTTTTGTACACATTGGAGTCATTTATCGACGTTGAATTCCTTTAGATTGATCAGAAAGCCAACGGTGAAGCCGTTCTGGTCATCACCGAGGCGTTCCCGAAGCATGTCGGCGTGTATACGGTCGTCGCCAAGAACCGAGCGGGCGAAGCGATTTCATCTTGTAGCGTTTCCGTCAAGGGACGACTCCCACTCGAGACATCGTAAGTTGGAACGCGATTGATGGAGAATTTGCCCCGTGTGTTTCAATTTTATTTTTTTTAAACAGCGATTCTGAAATTGCTTCTGATATTGAGCCGGTCAAGCCGAAATTCATCCAGGGATTGAAAGACGAACGAGTGATCGAAGGACGAAAAATTCGACTTGATTCGGTTATTATTGGACAACCGGAACCGGAAGTAAGAAATTACTATTACAGTAAAGCTCCGAATTATGGCTGGACACGTTAGTGACAGGGGGTCACCAATTAAAGACTTGGGTCTACAATTAATGCATACATGATGTCTTAAAAACGTCAAATTTGTGCATAAAATTCTTTTTTGGATCTAAAAAGTTCATTTTTGGACTTAAAAAGTAGAGTATTGTGCATAAAGTTACATTTTTGTGCATAAAAAGTGCAGTTTTGTGCATAAAAAGTGCAGTTTTGTGCATAAAAAGTGCAGTTTTGTGCATAAAA
>JAQFXT010000343.1:0-43848 GCA_034683725.1 Strigamia crassipes
ATATATATGTATATATATATATGTGTATATATATATATATATATATATATATATGTGTGTGTATTCGAAATTAATTCTAAGTAATCAAGAAATTGGGGTGTTGCAAGATTATAATATGAAATTTATTTATAAATTAAGGGACAACGCATAATTAGATGCGTGTAAGATAGATATTGCAGCTAGGAAGAGAGCAACTCCTCCATTGCAGATGGGTAACAAGTGAGAACATAGTGCCTTATTTCCTCTGTGTAAATTTAATCTATTTTCATTAACTGCCTTCCTTTTCATAAAATAAATTGATATATTTGATGTGCATTTACCCTATTAAAAATATTAAGTACTAAAAAAAGGCTTCCTGTGTGAATTGATAAATAAAGTGTCATTCTTTTTGGAATATTACAATATAAATATAATATAAAGTGGTAAAATGGAAGAAACTTTGTTGACTATTCGAGTGTTGTGGTTGATAAATTTTTCTTCTCTTTTTCTGTGAATGCTTTATATACGTCCTGTGAATCTATCTTTATAGCATTTACCTTTACTTAACAGTTGTGTGAAATAAGCCTATACAAGTTAAAACGTTTGATCACCGTTTCATGATTCAAGGTGCTCTAATCTAATTGTAGTAGAATCTTTTGACCGTTCTTCAATCTAATTGTGGTTCCTACGAATGATATGTGAAATCAAGAAATTGAAAAAAAAAAGAAATTTTAACTACAATTTAAAGATATAATATGCAAACTAATTTTGGATTATCTGTTTTTCTTTTGTCACTGGTCTCATTTTATTCAAATTATTTTCAAAGTTTATTTTTTGTGCCTTTTTGTGAAAAATTGTTGATAGATATACTTGGGAAAAAAAAATTAATAAAAGTGCAATTGAAACAGTTTTGTGTCTTTCATTTTTTTCACAACCGGTCGCGACCGCCGATTCATTGTCTTTTGCTTGTTTACGCGGGTGAGAGTTAAGTTCGTTTTTTCTCCCCTTTGTTTTTTACATTTATTATTAATTTGATTAATTTTAATGAATTATTCCTTGTGATTTAGGTAAATATACGATTTGATTAACCGTGCACATGCCTTGTAAATCATCCAAACAAATTGTAATATTCCAAGTGGTTTAAACATCGGAAATCCAAGCACTAAAAAAAGGCTTAAAAATCAAAGCGTGAATTACGCAATTATTATTTTTTATCACAGAAAACTAAGGTGAACAGGTAATTTACTTGTTGTTAGTTATTAAGGTTTCTTAGGAAACACGCAGTTCAAGGAATTAATTTTTTTTTCTTTCTTAAATTTATCTGCACGATTAATTTCTAACTCGCCTCGAGTTACTCCACGAAATCAAAATGGCTTTCTTTCTCATCGATCTAAAATTTAAAAGTGTTCAACTTTTTGGGAAAAAATTAATTCCATGAACTGTCGAGTCATTAGAGTTAACTTTTTTTAAGCAAATGACACTAATAGGCATCGAACATAATTCAAACAATTCAGTTCTCGAGGCATTCATGTAAAATGTTGTTGATTGTAGGTTGAAAATTGTGTCTAAACACGTTCTCTTATCTGATGCCATGTCACGTTTAATATGAGATGAAGCACTAAATTACCCCTTCATCACCTCCCAACTAAACGTCACAATCCATATTGCTCCCTTTAATTTCCTCGACGACATTTTCTTTCCCACATCACCTAATAAATCACGTTTTTATCATTTTATTTTTAAGGCCATCTCACGTTTGCATCAACAGTAATTACACTGAAAATGCTGACGTCATTTATGAACGCTCTTCCAATGCTAACTTGGCAATAACAGCGCCCTCGAAATAGGAATATAAAAAAAATACAATTGCATGCTTTGCTGGAGACGATCTCAGTGGGTGTGTCATTGGGTGGGGACGAGATACCCGGATGTTGTAGGGTGTGGTGAATTATCAACATGGCCGACACACAAAGAGAGGCACCGAGCATAGAGCGAGCGACTGACCGGCCGCACACTTCCCAGGAGGAACGACAGGCCCGAGAATCGAGTGATTGGCCTCGAATCGTCAACACACCAATACACGGTGAGTAGCTAAGAGAGTTAACGGGCTGGAAACGATTTCACGGCGAGATTTCACCGGCCGCGAGTTCGCGCTTGATGGCCTTGACTTTCGACGGAGAAAGGAAGGGATTACCCCGGCAAGCGACGACCTGTCTCGGCCGTGGTCACGCGTCGCACGTGGGTGGCGCAGCAAAACAAATCTAAAAGTGGAATCGTTTACGTAATTTAGTGCAAATTAGGTTTGTCACAATCACGATTTAGTGAATCTTTATTTGCTTACATTCATGCGTTTAAAGTTTGATTTATTTCACGAAATTTAAAGAGGATGTGATGAATGGTGTTTGTTTGGTATATTGTGATGCAATTTCAATTGTCTTTGTAAACAAAAAAAATATAGGTCATTAATGTTACGCTGGAAAATGATAATCTAGCTGAAACTACTAATTAATTAATTCTTCATGCTGGGAAAAAGTTTCAAGTGCCATCACTTAAACAAGTTGAATATATAAATTCTATGATTGAATGTTGGCATGTGAAATGAACAAGTCAGACATGTCGCAATTTGCAAGAACGAAGAAAGAAAAAAAGAAAAAAAAAAAAAAAAAAAAAAAAATTTTTTTTTTTTTAAATTTTCTCAACTTTATTTTGACTTTTCAAGATATTTTGGCCCCACCACACCTTGTGTCATTTCCTGTGGGGAGGTCCATTTGATTAGGGATAGGGGAAATGGAAGTCACACAAGAAGAAGGGAGGTTTAGGGCTGGTCATGTGTTGGGTGGGGTCTACATGTGGATCAGTCATCCATAACAGGTTGGGTTGTTGGACTTTTGATTCAATGTGAGGGGCATAGAAAGGAAAAAGAAAGAAAAGAAAAATGTACAAAAAAAATAAAATAAAATAAAAAAAAATGTGTTATATCGTGTTATTATTCCGTCAAAGTCAATACTTTAACCTTGAGCATCTGGGTTTAGTTTGCGCATTGCTAAACCATTTTAACTAACCGGTAGAAAGAAGTAGTAAACTCTTTCTTTCCCTGCGCAATTTTTTTTATGACCCAACACCAACACCAGCAGGTAAATGAGGAAGGGTCTAAAAAGCGGTTGAGTCTTGCACCTGTTAAAGTAGCCAGGTGGAAGAGCAACGTCTGGGGTAGAAAGACGCCGTCTTTGTGTTTAGTGGCCGCCAGACGGTCATATTTAGATGGTTTTTCTTTACATTTCAGCCGATAGTCCACCAGCTGAGCCACAAAGCCCCAGACCTGCGTTGGAGGTGAGACCAGACGTGGACACTTGCTTCTATTCAAGTCAAAACGAGTGAGTACTGTGCGTTTTCTATTTCCTTCGTACGTCTTGATTCTTGAGCAAAGAGGAAGTGAAGTCTTTTTTTCTGACCTCGGATGAAAGATGATCATCTGTTTTTTGGCGCCATAGCTCACAGCCCTGTGACATCCCACATGCACGCCCTCATAGCCCCAATGGGTCAAATGGTGAAGTTTGTGCAAAAAGGGCGAGTGTTTAAAGGATTTTACTCGAATTGAGGGATGCGACCATTTTTTACGAATGCATAAGCAAATGCATTCATTTTTGTGTAGTGAAAATTAAAAATTATTTAAAAAAAATAAAATTTTCAAAAAATGTTATAAAAATATATAAAAAAAGAAATTTATATATTTTTTTAAATTTTTTTTAAATTTAATTTTTTTTTTTTTTTTTTTTTTATTAAAGTCTAAGTCGACTGGGCGTTGGCCATGGACTTTGTATTTTGGTGAGGTGTATTTATGTACTGGGTTTATTTCAATACGAATGCTTCTTTTTTGTTTTTGTTACTCGGTGACTCGTGCAGGGCGTTCCAAGGCCCTGAGCCGCACCTGCCAACCCCGCCCCAGCCTCGTGGCACTGAGCCAGGCGCCAGTTCCACGTGCTGTTGCATAACCACCCCCGCACCAGGCACGGGCGAGGCACTGACATCAAATCGCATTGAAAGCGATCAGGATAAAACCAAAATAAAAATTCGTCGTGTTGATAAATTTAACAAAAAAATAAATAAAAATAAAAAAAATAAAAATAAATAAATAAATAAATAAATAAAAAAGAAGGGAAGTTGTTGACCGGTGCTGGTACTATTACTACCATTATTATAAAAATATACTTTTTACGACATATATTTATTTGGTTGTTAATTATAGCAACAAAAAAAACAAGTAAAAATAAAAAAGTTGTAAAAAGAATTGAAAAACGGTTAAGTTTTTCTACGTTCATTGTAAACACCATTTCAGGCCGTGGGAGTCGACAAACTAGCCTTTCACGTGGAAATTAGTCCGAACTCGGGCCTCCAGGCGCAGGAGGAGCCCCGTCTATCTCCATCCCCTTGTCTAACTCTTAACTCTTGAGTAGTCCATAATCTTATGCGTCTGTTCGAGTGAAATAGTAATGTCAAAGTCTTGTAAACTTGTTGTTTCAAATGTTGTGTCTCGAGATGAATATCTCTGGGTGATGACAGGTGCTAATGAAGGTAGACAAGCGGGTCGTCTTGCTAAGAATTGCGCTTTTCCCTCTCCACGACCCCCTCGCCTCTCCCATTGCTATTCCTCTTCCTCCTCATCATCGTAAGGTGATGATTGCTCGTTTCCTCATCTCATGTTAATAAAATGTCATTAAAAATTGCCAACTTGTCAGGTCAGTTTGTGGTCAGTGGTATGTGGTCAAGCATTTTTTTTTCACTTGGGCCACTGCTTTATAGTTTGGGCGTTCAGTTCGTGCTGAGGGAGTGCTAAGTTGACACGTAAATGATAATGAGGAATTTTTCCATTTTGTAAGTAGTTTTTTTTATTTTTTATTTTTTATTTCTATTTGCTTGTTTGTTTGTTTGTTATTTTTTTTGTGCGGGTGGGTTATGTTGTGAGTAGGGACTGTATTGTTTTCTGGGAATTTATGGGGGAAGCGACTGCGAGTTGGGGGCCCGAGGCGGTTTTGACTGCTTCCTCATTTGTTTTTTGTTTTTTTTTCTCCAAAGGTTTTAAATTAGGCTTATCTCAGTGATTAAAGACACGTTTTGGTTTTATAGAGCATTTGCAGCTTGCGATATTTCAAAAAGTAAAAAAAAAAAAAAATTAGGGTTAGTCGACGTGAGGAAAAAGTGACGAGCGGACTTTTACATCGGTTTTTAAATAAAATTCATTGGGTTTGTGAAAGGACCACACACGTTAATGTTTTTGTAAACAGCGTGTTCGACACTTGCAAACGAATTAATGGCGCTCATATTTTTTATTTATTTATTTTTAATGGAAGAAAAAAAAAAATTGCCATGGGAAAAAAATACCATTTTGACATAATTGTTTTCTTACACATTGTCACTCTACTGTGTCACAACACAAAAGAAACACAACTCAAGTAGTTTTTTTCTTTCTTTCTTTTCTTTTTAAAGTGTGTGAGTCATAAAAAATGACCTGTTGCTATATCTCTAATAGTATTATTATCGCCTAGCTGTATCCGCTCTCGCTTGGCCTTGAATGCTCACCCCACCCTTTTTCCCTGACCATGACTTGACTGGACCTCAACTTTGACTTTGGACTTGAGCCAACACAGAATAGTCACGTGTCAATTTGCAATAGTAATACTCGATGTTATCACACCCCTATAATTGTCTTCAGTTCATTGCTCCGTGCATTGCTTTGAAGAAAAAAAAAGGGGTTTGGTCATATCAGTAGGGTAAAACCAAAATGTTGTTTCTTGCCGTTCCCCCTTACTTTTCTATACCTCCCTCAAACTCAAAGTCCCAGGGGTGGGTGGGACGTCTGAATATCCCTCTTTTACCCGACACTCCCAACTCCCCCCCTTCATGTTTTTGATAGATGGGGTCCTCCAGTCCATTTTTCTATATGAAAGTTGTTCCCCCTCTTTCTCTCTGAGGCAACCAACCCACCCTCGGTGACCCCACCCTTCACTTCACCAAATGGTGATGTTGTAAAGATGACAAAATCCTGTTGCTCGGTTCTTAGGTGACCCGTGACGTAAGGCAACAGCAACAGGTGTTTGTGACATCCAGGTGTTTTTTGATCACTTGAAACTCGTGAAGTTAGTGGGGAGGAGTGGGTGAATGAGTCAAGCGAGCTCCACCTCCCCAATAGTTTTCAGATCATAACAGCTGCCCATGTTTGGAAAATATGAGTCAAGATGAAACTTGGGTGTGTGTGTGTTTTTCTTCTGACTTTGCGTGCGTTGACGCGTGTGCACTAAGTTTTCTGGGAGTTTAACATTAGGAATAAGAGATAAGCGAGTTTGAAATTGTATTTTGCAAGGGCTTAAATGGTATGCAAATGAAAGGTCGCATGTTGAGATTTTGATTTTTGATGAGATTTCAAAGTCGCTTAAGTCGGGCGTGGTTGAGGGCCAATGACACGATTGTGTCCGGCCACGAGGAACTTGCTGGCCTTGGTTTGTTGGGTGTGGCCATTGTTGTCGCCTGGACTGAAACTGAGGTTTTTATTTACATTTTAGAAGGAGGAGAAAAGGCTGTGGTGTTTTTTTTTTTTGTTTTTTTTTTTTAAATGCGTGATTGGTTAAACGGGGAATTGAAAGGGAAATGTTAAGTTTATATGATGTGATAAGAGGTTGAAGTCGGTAGTGATAATTGGGAGATGCGCTTGTTGAATGACTCAATCAGAAAAGAGAAGATTGTTTTAATGTGCAGATTGAGATCAAATGACTTGTGAGAGTTGGGTGGGTCTAGTTTCCTATCTATCCAACTGAGCCATAAATTAAGATTAGATTATAGCATTGTGATATAGTTGTTTGAGAAATATACATTGAAAAAAAATTTTATTATTTTTTTTTTTTTTTTTTTTTTTTTTTTTTTTTTGGTCAATTGTTTTCAATCAATTTATGAGATATAGAAGTGTGTATTTCGTCAATTTTTTTTTAATTTTTCAAAAAAGTTAAAAATAATAAAAAAAAATTTACAAAATTTGTAATGGGTTTGGTGTCTGGTTTTATCTGCGAAATTTAGTAGGTTGTTAATTTCACACTGTTCTCATTGAGGTCATTACAAGGTAGGAAAAAAAAATAATGGCATTAAAATTTTGTCGCCATGACCTCCAGGCAAGAAGAGAAACACTTTCTAATAAAATATTGTTTATTATGCTACTGATTATTATAAAATATCAGCGTGTATATTTTTGTGGTTGACGTTTAATAGTGAGAATTCACCAAGGCCAGGTTTGTGGTGTTGAATAAACACTAGCGATGTTGGTGCAAGATTATATGATTCAGCAGAAATTCTTTTTTCTTTTGAGATTGAGATTGTATCGCTCGTATGTGACAGTTTGTATATGAAGAAACCATGCTTTATTGTATATACATATATTAAAAAAAAAGAAATAATATATATATGAGACCTTGGAAGGTTTTTTTTTTTTTTTTTGTCATGTGATAGAAAGTTGATTTGGATTTTATTCGTTTTTTTATTTCTGCGTTTTTATTTTTTAAATTATTTTCATCAGTTATTTTCATTACATTATGAATGACTGTCATTAACCCTTTGTTACTTTTAAATTAGCCTCTGGTCTTATTTCACACCTTGAATGAGGCCATTTTTTTCAAGTGCATTATGGGTTTACATTTGCCTTCAGTTATGTTTCTCTTCATTTTATGCAACAGATGAGTTGAAGGTGCCATCAGATGATGTCAGTAACCTAAAAAAGTGTCATTAGTTTTTATGCATATATATATTTTTTTTATATTTAACATAATAAAAATAAATATGTAATTTTTTTCTTTTTCTCTTTTTTCTTTTAAGATGTTATTCAAAGGATGAGCAGAAGAACATGCCTGGTTGTTTTGCACCAAATTTAAAGCTGAGAGTTAGGGTAAGTGGAAATGGCTTTTCTTTAAACAAAAAGTAGGTTATGTAACAATCAATAGGGCGCATCAAGAGTTAACCAAACTGATTGGTTTAATTTCTATCATGGTTCTATGAGACAGGAAGTGATTTTTTGATATATCAAACTGTGGATAGATTTTTTTGTTAATATAATTTTCAATAATTAACGTGGTTTCTTGATTTTCACATGGATTTTCAATTGGATTTCAGTCGTTAATTATGGTTGAGATCGAGTGGTACTTGTAAAGCTGGTTTTGAATTGTTACCACCATGAATTGAATAATTCTGACCGAAGACTGAATCAATTTAGATCACTGGTATATCACACATGCTCAGATTAAGGTGACTCGATCGGCCCATTTTTAGAACAAATCGGTTTCTGCTGGTTTTTAATCAGTAAAAAACAATCAGAATTCAATTAATATCATTGAAATAGAAACAGCAATAGTTGGAAAGTTTTTAATTTACACTTAATCGAATGATCAAAAGATTTAAATGTTGTAATTAATTAATTATTTATGAGGGCCTTATAGTGTGAGTATTTATTAATTTGTTTTGGGTTAATAACATTTTCCCAATAATAAAAACATTAAACTGAAGACAGAAAAAAATAAAGTGATTTTTCAAATACCTGTCCTTCAATTTTCTCTGATGGGCGTGGTTTGAGATGACCTCAATGAAGGAATTGAAAAAGAGAGAAAAGAAGAAGAAAAAAAAAAAAGGAGAAATGATTTGATGGGCTAGAAAAAGAAAAGAAAAAAGTAATTTGGCCATGAAGATTCTCTTGAATGATGTGTCGAGAATATTTCATGTTTGGAAATTTTTCTTTTTATAAAAGAAGAAGAAGGAAAAAAAAAAGAATATGGGTATCAATAATTTATAGATGGTAAGATGACTGTCCTTGTCCATTTGTTTACAAACCTTCGAGGCAGAATATTCTTGTACATAGCACACACCCTGTTCTGGCCTTGAATCATGTACGAACAAGTCTCATCTCTGACTCTTTTTTTTTTTTTTTTTTTTTTCGTTTAAAGTTTAATGTTTTTAATGTGTTTACAAAGGATTAACATGAGCTGGTTTATCAGTTGAATTTGTTGGGAATTTTTAATGAAATTGGAGCAAAAAAAATTGTGGATTAACTGGTTGTAATGTTGGGTTAATCTTTTTGCTGCTGTGAATTTTAAAATAAGCGACACAAACGTAGGTTTATTTTGACTCATGAATATATTTAATTAGGTTTTATAGTTTCTTAATTCTATGTATAAAAAATTTGGGTCAGACTTGATCCAAATGAGTAAAACTTTAATTAATTTAAAAAATTGGTGAAAATTTTTGAAATTTTCAACTTTTTAAAAACAAATTTTTTTTTTATATCTTTAACATGGAAATCTTTTATTTTAACAGTCTGCTTGACTCCTTGTGTAAATCATGCACATTAAACTCAAATAACTCTTTCATATTTAACTGCTGAAAGTTAAGATTTTATCATGTTAATGGATACTCACCTCAGTCTAATTACCAAAAAACGAGCAGCTAAAACAGTGATTTCCAGTTCAGCGATAAACAGGAGAAAATATAAACTTTTTTTTTTCTTTTTTAAGTTGGGCATTTTGCCACTTGAAATTGTTTGTTTACAAGCTTTTATTATGTTTGTTAATTATCGATGGGTTGATTAGAATTTCTGGCTGTTTCAGAAGATTTTTTTTTTTTTAAAAAACAAAAAAATATAATTTTTTTTTTTTTATTCTATTTAATTGTAGATAGAGTTGTTGACAATTGTTTTCCTCATGATATTAGTTCTTGTCAGTCGTGAGAAGGGTCGTCATTTGTAAAGTTTATCAGGATAATCAGTTCTAAGTGGGGTTCTCAGCAGGGCTTTTTTAAATTTTAAAAAAGAAAAGAGAGACAGAAAAAACTATTGAACTAATGCAAGTAGAATTTTTAATTGGCCAAAATTTCCATGTTTTTTTCTACACTTCTAATCCTCAGGTATACATGACAATTGGTTTTTTTACTACTATTTTGATTTGTAAAACGTGGGGTTGAATAGATAAAATGTATCAAGGCGTAATTTACAATTAATTGAATTAAACATTTGAAAGAAATTGGTTTATAAAAAAGAATCAAAGTTTGTACTGTTTTAGTATCAATATTATAATGAAGTTGTTTTATTCTTGACAGATTTCTGTCACTGAAAATATCAAAATGAATGTTAATTTTTACATGTTGAATCAACATTTTTCATGTGTCAAATTAAATTTTTATCTTTTGAAGTTGCAATATATCATGGTGAAATGCATTTTTTTTCCTACCTGGAATAAATGCCTCAATACGAAAAGTGCATTTTAATTTTTCTAATGACTTTAATTTAAAAAAAAAAAAAAAAAAAAAAAACTGGGGAAGCTTTGACCAATTCATATTTTGACAAACAGAAATTCCAGAAACAAAGTTTTTATTTAAAAAGAATAAAAACAGCTGACATAAATCAAATTACAAACATTGCACTAAAAAACGCTTCGCCTTTGATCTGTGACCTCACGAGGGCTGAACAGCAATACTGCGCTGAAAATGGAAATTCATTCCAATTTCCCAATAGCTAAACAAACACGATAATAACTAAAAAAATAATAATAATAATAATAATAATAATAATTATCAAAATCAAAAAATGTATTGGCAAGTCGAAAATAACTTCGAATGCAGATGCCGGATCCCAGATGGTTCCTTTATCAAAGATCGGAATGTGAAATGTAACAAGTAACTTTATAGTTGGTTCTCTCCCAACAACTAATGGTCCCTGGGGTGAAGGAAAAGTGAAATTTCAGTTGATGGTGGCGTGAAGTTGCCCGAATAAAGGCAGGGTGAGTAGTAGTTGGCAATAAAACAAGGCAAAATGGAGCCAAAAATGGTCGTGGCCAGTGCTACTGCACATGGGGTCTCCTTTTTCTTCTCCACCCTCAGGAATGACAAACAATTTTCTCTTAATTGGCGAGGTGTGGTTGTCTTCTTTATGAATACGGATCTTGCAAAGGGAGGCCAAGAGGTCGCAATTATGGTTGCCCTTAGCAACCATCTTTTCTCCTGTTGGAGACAGAATATCTTTATGGACTCAGTCAGCGAGTGGATATTAAAGGTCAAGCTAATAGTACACCTCATTAGCAAGTGCGCTGAAATACGAAGGTAATGAAGGGGGGGGTCAAGAAAAAATTTCCACTCGCATTTCTGTTTGTCTCACAATTTGCCTGTCACCGATTTTGATGCGAGCCAGGAGGTGTGCACACTTTTTAATTTTAGCTTTCGTGAATATTAGGCCTTGGGAGAGTGCAGTAACAAGGAGTTAAAAATTGTGCACTGGAATCAAATTTGAATCCTTTCAATGGCCGTTTTTAGCATAAATCGTCACTCTTAACAATGGGCAATCGCATTGACGCCATTTTGCTGGATTTTTATTCAAAGAAATTCAATAAATACAATAAGTGCATGATTTTGACATTATTATCCTTCAGAACGTATGTAAAATTATACATTAGTGATGTCCAGTAATTGTCTTTTGTCTGATGACCTTAATGATAGTCTGGCATTAAATGTCTGAGACGTTAGCCTTCTTCTGGAAATCATCGATAACGATCGATTTCTTTCCATTTTAGGGTATAGTTTTAAATGCACTAACATTTAGTCAGATTTAGTGACACTTTTTAAATCCTGGCGCCATTTTCAGGAGTTTGTGACGTCAGAATGACCCAAAATGATATGTAGTTTTTGAAAAAAACATAGCGGGCAAAGTATTTTAGATGTGATGTCTTTTTTGGATGTTCCTTTGCTTATTTATAACTTCTTAAACTTGGGGAGAAAAAACATTTTCTTTGTGATTAGGTTAAATCATTTTCCCTTTTGACTGCGGGCATTTCTCTGGCTTGTTATTAACTTTAATACAAGCAGTTTGAACAAGCCAAAAAAATTGACTTTAATTTTATTTACCGGTATTTATTTTTTTCCCCTCAACAATTTGATTAATTAAATTAAAATTAAATCTTCACTCGGCTTTTCCATCTTGATTTTTCATGCTCTTTTTGCCTTTATTTAATGCTGTGGTTTTAACCAACTCGCAATTGACAATTGCGACTTTTTATTTTTACATTTTTGTTTTATTATTTGTTTGTGGTTATGGTAACCACTGAATTAAATTTTCGACGTCTGGCGATAATGGAAAAAGGTAAACATGAACGTTTGCGTGTAATTTGTGCCACACCTAAGCAGGGAATTTTGATTAAGGAAAAAAAAAATTTTTTATTACTATTTTTTTGGTGATAAACAAGATGATAGAGGGATGTAATTTTGACTTGCGATGATTAGCTGAGATATTGAATTAATTGTCACTGTTTTTCCTTGTTCTTCGAGTGACAGTCTCCAACCGGGTCGCTGGCCCTCAACTAAACTAAGGTGCGGAAAATTCGAGAATAATTAGTGCGAGAAAACGTCATGTTTAGGTTAAAACTAACACTTCCTACAAACGGTAATAATTCAGTTTTTTTTAGAAAAAAATTAAAGAAAAAAAATATGCAAAAAAAAAAAACGAAAAATAAATAAATAAATAAATAAAAGCAAGCACTGCAGCAGCAACAAGTGTTGATCTTGATATTGCGCATGCACACAATCCACCTGCACGAATATGTGATAAATGACCAGGTGAGACTCCCACTCCTTAGCCCTAGTTCACCAGGGGGTCGTTGTGATTTATTGCAAAGATGAAATTTTTTTGGAACCTTTCTTAATATACACTTGTCTCAATAAAACAAGACCTTTTTTATACATAAAAATTAATTAATTTTTTTCCATACGAGAAAAAAAAATGAACTTGTCTAGTTGAATTTATGTCACCAGAGTGTCAGAAGCAACTGTATTCTCCTTCCTTTTTAGGATATTTGGGGGGGAGGGGGTTGATATTAACCCCCAGGACTGAGCTGTTGCAGCTGCACAAGGAGGGTGTGTGCATCTGGGTGGGGTCAGGAACACAAAAGGCGCGAAGGAGGAGGGGGCAACTCCCTCCACACCCATGTCTCGCCTGATCCCCCTTTGAATACTTTATACTGTGTATAAATAATGAGGAATATTTTGACAGTGCATGTGGAAGGAAGGGGAAAATACAATTTATTGAATTATATTTTCCATTTATTTATTTATTTATTTATTTATTTATTTATTTATTTTGGTTGGAGGTGGGGTTGCAATTACGATTCACTTACACACTGATACAAGTCCACGATTTAAATTATTTCGTGTAAACGCCCACAATAAACATTGAACGGCGCAAGTTGCGAAATGAATTTCGGTGGAAATGCAAATGAAATTCGCGGATGCAAGGGGGCCTCGAGTCGGCATTGTGGGTATATTTCTGCACGATTTGGGTGTGAATAAAGGCGAAATTGAAACCGATAATGCAGCGTGCAAGATGGTTGTAAGCGAGCACCTGGGCTGCATGACGTGGTAGAAATAAAGGCAGATGGAGCCACTGTACTGTGACACGAATCGAGTTGACCCCTCCCCAGTATCTTCCTTCTGGCCTCCCCCGTTTGCGCGCCATGGATTGGACCGCCAGGAAGTATGCTAATGAGTTGTGCAGGTGATTCAAGCCCTGAGGGGGGAGAATCCCTCCCATCTCTTCCCTCCAACCTCCCTTCCTGACTGCGCTCCCATTGGTGGACACCGTTAACGGGTCACGCCCTTTGACCTTCGACCTCCCCCGGGCGCCAGGCAAGGCGCTCTGAGACTGGGCCGAGAGGAGCAAACGAGGCGCCCAACTCACACTGCTCACCAGACCAGACTACAGGTGGTGGTTGAGCAGAACGGACGTGTCTGTCTTGTGCTTCTGCTTCTCCTCGCCTCTACTCGCCTCGCCTCGGCTCAGCTCAGCTCTGTTCAGCTGTTCTGCTCTGATCTGCTCTGCTCTGCTCTGCTCTGCTCTGGTACTCGTGGTATGGATTGCGTCTACAATTGAACTGTGTCCATTTCCATCTAAGTTGTACGATTGCTTCGTTCTTCATGTTGTTCCGGGTGAGTTTGGTCTTTCAATTTCATGTTGTTGTTGTTATGCCATTTGGGCAAGGACTTGTATCGACAACTCCTTGCCTAAATGCCAAGATATATATAAATTAATTAAAGAAAAAAAGATAAAAACATTGTTTTCATCTTTTTTTAATTTTTTAATTTTGCATGTTTGATGTTGTATTTCAGAGTGGAAATTTTTGAAGTTTTGGTGAGGTGGGGGGTGGAAGGGGGGGGGTTTGGAGATTGTTGGTGCGTGGGAGGCAACAGTGCGCTCCCTGCGCCCCGCCCTACAGTTCCAGACGCATTTGGCTCTAAGCTGATGGTCTCGCTTGGTTGACAATAGTGTGAAATTTTTTTTTTGTTTACAACATTAATTTTTATTTACTTTAAAAAAAGAAGAAAAAAGTGTTTGTATGTGTTTGCTCTCACATGTTTGCGTTCTCAAAGGAAATATTAGAAAATAATTATTCATTTGAATAGAATAAGATGGTTTTCGGTGAGAGTTGGATTAAGGATGGGGGATGGGGAAATCTGGTGGCTTTTTTTTTTTTTTTTTTTATGATTTATAGTTTTATTTCCTGATTTATTATGTTCTTTCAAATAGAGCTTGTGGGATATATTGGTCAAATTGTAATTTTTCAACAAGTTTGAAAAGTGCCTGTTTAAAGAGGTCGTTGAACCATCATTTAGCACGTGTCAATGTTGGTGGTGTGACAGAGGGGTGTTGAACGTCTTTACATCTCGCTCTGATTGCCACCAGTTTTAATTTTTTTTTTCTTCTCCGTGTTTAATATTTTTTCGTTCTTGATTTAATTTTTTTTGAAATTTTAGACTGACTGCAGCGACCCGTTCGGTGGCAAGTGGCGCCATTCTCCAAAGCAGGCTTCCTTAGTGCCTGGCTCTACCCCAACTTCCGCCCACATGCATCATAACATGAACTCGAAAGAGGTATTTTTTTATATATATATATATTTTTTTTAGTTTAAATTATTTAGACATTTGATATGAAGTGATAGGAGACGTTTATTGATGTTTTAAACTGAGTAGAATGATAAAAATGTTAGTATGTTTGCACCATTGCTGAAAGTCAAAACCGATTGCCATATAGCTATAAAAGTGTGACATTATATTGAATTAAACGCGAGCCTTATGGGCAGATCAGATATATTAGGTGACCTCCCAGTCGATCCTAGTAGAACCAACTCAATGGATGTTGACGACGAGACGATCGAGTTACATTCGATCGACTGCTACCCGAAGAAAAAGGTCGCAGAGATCACCACGTGGTAACAGATACGAGAGACCAAAACAACGACTTGACAACAAAGTTCATGTGCCAACTTACATAATATGTCAGATTTATAATATAAACATCTTTAAACTACGAGCAAAATCATAATTTCAGGCATAAACGCGAAGAAAAAAAAACAAAAAAACAAAAAAAAAAAAAAAAACACGTACAATAAATAGAATTTTTGCGATAAAAAACGATGAGTAGATTTAGTTCTGGAGCAAAATTTCCATGAGAATAATTAAAAATTCGATCGATTAAAATTTGAAAGAAGAAAAAAAAAATGGATTCAAGTTGCTGAAGGTTTTAAGATGATGGGGTGTAGGTAATTAATTATTATTTTGTCTTGACCAAAACCAATTATGACGAACCCTTTTCTAATCAGACGTCGAGAAAACAAGAGGAGAATTGGGTTGGTAACCCCCTTCTCTACCCTTAATGCATGGAATGTGTTTTCCCTCGGGTTGCTAGGGGTTTGGATGGACTTGGGGTGGGTATATAGGAAATATCTCCCTTCTCCTCTCTCGTCGTCCCAGTCTCCCCTAATTGAACCCATTCATCAATTGCAATTTGTGTTGGACAGAAAGAGAGGGCATTTGCCTCCTCTTACCTCCCCCACACCCTTGTCTAAGGGTGGGGTTAGGTGAACAATACCCTTCTGCGCAGGCGTGGCCCACGCCTCTTTACACTACTGTCCTTGAGTGGTACAGGAGGGGGGGATGTGGGTCTAATGAAGCAGGGGGGGAGGGGGAGAATGGGTGATGCTATCTCGCCCCCTCTGTGATGGATGAACAGTGTGAGGAGGTGGGTGGTTTGTTCCTGCCTTGCCCCCGGGGAATGAGGGAGGGGTCGAAATGGGGGAAAGGGGATATTAGGAGGGGTACGTCTCCTAGGGGCAGACACATAGATCTTGGGAGGAAACAATGGAGGTTGTGGCGACTTAGCCGAAATTCTCCATTCCCCCCACACGCGAAAAGATGGCTGTGGTGTGCGAGTCTGGGTGTCACCTTTGAATGACAGGGACCACCAGAGGAGTGGTGACGTGCTCACACTGACATTCGGTGTTTCAAGGTCTCGAGTTTTGTTAGGTGTTTTGTCCCTGTTTATGGCGTGTGAGGGTGCGTAGCATACCCACAACAAGTAGGGTTTTAATTTAAAAAAAAAAAAAAAAAAAAAAAAAAAAAGTCGGGGGGGAGGAAAATTGCTAGTTAAATCCCCACCCCTTGTTGAAAATGCACTGGCAGATGATCAATGCTTGCTGTAATTTTCAAGCTAATCATGATGGGGTTTGAGCACACATTTTACTTTTGCTACGGTTTTTAGGGAATTTAGTTTTAAAAAGCTCAAATAAATAATGAGAAATCAAATGAATAAATAGAGATTAATGTGATTGAAAATCTTAACTGTTTATGGTAGCACATTGTAAATGACATTACAACCGATTTTGAGTGGCCATGTGTTGACTTTTATTTTATGAGATTCCTGGTCACTTAGCACATTTTTGCGATGGCTATAAGTCTAGGGCACCCGAAATTTCTCCCGCGGTGTCTACTTTTAGGTGCATTAGAACTAAAACGCTTCGAAACGGGAATTTAACGACTTTTCGAAAATGTGTGTTGCAGAGCAGACTGCCGACTTTGAAAAATATATTCTGCAGTGGTTTGGAATGACAATACGGCGTATACAGTACACGGTTGTGTATTCCCAAATAAAAACAGAAGTTTGATTTTGTTCAACCTGTTAAATTTTTCTGACAACATAAATCATTTTTGCTTTTTTGGATCCGTACCATAGATCATAAAATGACAACCTAAAGTCGTCATACACGTGTCGTTGAAGACATGCGTTGCCACGGAACCGCATTGACGTCACAGTTCTCTGACTTGACACGATTGAAATTGAAACGGATCACACGCGACTTTGTCGATTTAGCCGTTTTTTGAAAATGTATTTTATAACTGAAAGCACAAAAAGTATCGGAAATGAAATTTTTTTTAAAAAAACCAAAAATATTCCAAACAAAAACACCTGAACACTTAAACAAGATCCCGCTGTATCTGTACACTTAGGAACGTCTATAAATTGTAATTTACAAATTTAAAAAGAAAGAAAAAACACTTCTATACTTTTACTATGCACATGATAATTTTGCGGTGAGGTGTAAAGGAAATCGCTTCTTTTAATTTTATAATTTAGTGTTGAAAAACTCTTACATCTATATCTACGCGTCTTCACTTAACATGTGACATTTAAATTTATATATACGAATAAAAAAATAATAAAAAAATCTGTATAATAATAATTTTTTTAATTTGTTAAACTCGAGACATTAAAATTCTCAACGTTAGTTATGACTTGAGTCTTATCGATGACATTTGATGATAGTGTAACTTGTCCAAGTCGCATATAAAAACTCGTACTCGTAGCACAAGAAAATTTCTGGAATATTGTGCAATATTTTCGTGGAATTTTTTGTAGCAATAAAAATATTCATTTTTCTTTAAAAAAAATTAAAAATGTTAATGCAAAATAACAATGGGGGCTCGCATCACGCAGCACATCCGTTTTGTATGGAACTTGGTGTGGTTTTTGAATGAATGCCCCAGCATGCGATAGCGGTCCACTCCACTCCAGTTGCTCATTAAACAAATGTGTAATGATATTCAGGTCCGGTTTTGTTGGTTGTTTAACAAGGTGTCTGGTTTTGTCACGAACCAGAATCCATCACACAGGTAGCAGATTCGTATGACATGAGACAACCCTTGCCTAATAAGATTTATGGATTGAGGGTTATTAATGAGTTTGCGGACTGTTGTGAGCAGGAATTGAGGAAGAAAGAGCGTGCATTGCACACCAGGGCGTGGAGTGAAATCAGGAAAGAGAGACAGAGTGCGTAATGTGATTGAGTTATCGGTGACGCAACCCTAATGTTCAAATTTTGTTCACTAGGCGCATTCATAAACTACTTTAGACTAAACAGCATTTTAAACAACGTATTTGAACTGTTTGCTTCGATCTAATTCGAGAAATGGCGGCTTGTTCAGTTTGTTTTCAATCGCAGTGGACGTGCGCACGATATTTAAACAGCAAAACATCTTTAACTGCAAGTCAAACATTATTTTACGGATGCGCTTGGTGTTTTTTGCTAAATTTTTGAATGTTTTATTAAAAACAATTTCTGTTGGTTCAAGTTTGCAATGTTTGCTGTACTGCTTCTTTGGCAAATAATTTTAATAGTATACATATGCCTTAAGCTCGTAGACACAGGTTAATGATGAGTTACTTTTACTGTATACGTTAAAAGTGCGGTTTTAGGGCTTTTCTCCGTATTTGAAATAGCTTTAAAGATGTCGTGACATACATTTGTTGTTGTTTTACAGGATTTCAATACCTGGGTTGGGTAGTTTGGATGGCATTGTAACGGGAGGAGAAATAAGGCTTGGTAATGCATTCTGAGGTCGAAATACGACTTAGGTTTTGATGGGAGTATTTGACGTGGCACAAAATTCGCATTTCTTAATGATATTTGACGTGATGATATTCGAGTTTATTTTGATCCACAAAGAAAAACCCTCTTTACATTTAGCTGATACACATCTAGCACACCAAGAACCTGTAAAAAAAAGAAGAAACAAAAAAAATTACTAAAACGAAACACGGATTAAAAACGTTTCTTGTCTAGTGTTTCTATTTTTGAATGCGCTTAATGAAAGGTTAAAACACTGTTCGAAGTAGCAAAAACTTGAGATTAAGATGCAACTTTAGTCTTTCGAGTTTTTTTTTAATGCCTAATTATCAATTTGGAGTTCGGTGAGGCTAAAATTTAAAAAAAAAATTTAATAAAAAAAATTTGTTCGAACTAGCAGTGACCACGTGGAGGTAAAGAGTTGGATTTTAAACACGGCCCACAGTGTTGAATTCCCAGGGATTTTTTGAAAATTGATTCTCAAGGGTTAATGTAAGTGAGAGTATGGAAATGAAATAAAAACAGCTCCCATGCACTAGAATTGTTGGTTTTAACTGTTTGCTCGTCTCATCACGAACCCTAAGTAAACTTGGTCTCTTTTTTTATTGTTGTATTCGCAGGCAGAATGTCCTCCTATTCAAATGGAACCTGTGGACCTGTCGCTCAACAAAACTCGATCACCAGCATCTTTTAAAACGGAGTCACCACCTTTGTCCCCATTGGCCAATGGCATGGATCTCCGAATCAACAAACCAGGTAGGAAACAGATTTTATTCAACAATTTTTTTTTTTTTTTTTTTTTTTTTTTTTTTTTTGTTGTTCAAGATTCTAATTTTGCCCTATGGGGAATGTCAATCATCGACATTTTTTATGGCCCTAAAATTAAACGAGTTTTAAGCTTTTATTTTATTTTTTAATTTTCAATTAAAGTTAATTTTATCTCGAGGAATATTTACAGTAATAATGTTTAAATTGCTTGATGTTTATTTTATTTTCTGAGCATTTATAGTTTTGTTTTGTTTAATTGACTGTAATTTAATATCCATCATTGTGGATTTATGAGCATGGTTCTGTGTTTGTACATGAAGGTGGGTTTTGGCCACTATCAACAAATTCGATCGGAGATAAAACATGTCAAGTCGGTGAGCTGTTTCCTCTGCTGGGTGGTTGAGTCACTCATTGCGGCCATTTGTCAAACTGATTGACTGCATTTTTATGTCTGCAAAGGATTTAAATCATTGGTTTATCAGCAGGATTTGAATTTGTCAACATTCGACTGTCCAATTCGTAGTCAAAGCTGCTTCGGAAATGTTTGCACAGGCGGGGAGCTAGCTATCTAGGTGGTGCTAGGTTAACTGAACGTACATGGGCAAAACTATGGATTTTAAAAATCAGAAAAAGAAATGTCTTAATTTTTAATATTGGGCGTAGAACTCGAGACACTTAATTACGATCCGCGAGTAGGGTAGATTGATATATTCACGTATTTCATCCTTTTACGGAGCAAACGGGAAATTTTAATTGAATTTTTTTCGGAGGGGGAAAAATGTAAATTAAATGGAAAATTGGGTGTGGACCACGAGAAAAAGTTTGTAACGTCATTAAATGAAGCTTGAATCTAGATTTAGATGAATTTAGATGAACTTTGTTATATATATAATATATATATATATATATACATATATATACATATTTTTTTTTTTAAAGTTTTTATTTTGTGACTGGAGTCGAGAAATAAGTTTGAACAATGTCAATTGTGTAAAGTGTTTTCGAATGTGTAAGAGAAGTGGATGGGAATTAATATTTTCTTAATAGGAGAATTGGCCTATTTGCTGGTAATGGTCGGGACATCAACCTTTTGATTGTCCCACGTGGGTCAGTGGCCAGTTCGGTGGTCATCTTCTCTCCAGGTGTGGAGGATCCTCCCACACCCTTAAGTATTCCCATGATTCAAAAGGCCAACATCTTCTCATACAATGATTATTATGAGAATTGAGAAAAAGTGCTGGAAAATCTCTCAAAAATATAAATAAATAAATAAATAAAAAAATAAAAAAATCGCCACTTTAGAGGGTTGAAAATGCGTATTCTAGCGCTGTTTTTCGATTTTTGTTTGTTTGCGTTCGGTGAAATGACTTTATTAGGGTTTAGTGGCGTTAGTAAAAGGGGAGTGGTATGGTTTGGTAATTTCTCAGCTTTTATCTACTGCTGGGATCATCTCTTGCTATTCATCATGCCATCAGCGCCTCAATTCATCTCGTGACTGAAAATTGCTAATAAAGCATGAGGGGATTATAATTTTATATGGAAGATGGCGTTTCTGCTGCTCGTTGCAATCGAGTAAAAGCAGTGATTACGAAGTTTAGAATTCTGAGGGGAAGTTTTGTGCAGGTCTAATGATGTTTTGCCAAGTTTTGAGACGGAAATGTTTATTTTTTTTTTTTTGGCTTGTTGTTGTTGTTGTTGTTGTTACTTTTATTAATAAATAATAATAAAAGGGTTATTGTGTGACGTCGGTTCACGGCTGTAGGCGGTTTTCGTGATGCTACGTTAGAGTGATTGTATTGTCTGTAGGTCCTGGGATGGATCCGCCTCCGTCTTTAAGGACATGGCATTCCCACAGGTAAATATGGGTCAAAATGTGAAATTGCAGGGGAAAATAAGTTTTATTTTGTTTTGAATAGATTGGTGTCGATTTGTCATAATTATTATATAGATTTTTTTTTGTTACCCCCGGTGATGACGTCAGTTTTTAGGTAATTAGGGATTGTTGTTTGAAGAGTTTAGTGCATTCTTGTTTGCGTTTTGAGTGTAATAAAAAAAAATGGTATTCATGTTACTTTCATCTTTTCCGCCTCAGGTAAGTTCGTGCTTTTCTCCTTTTTTATTCTTTAAAATTTTTTCTCTTTCCTTTTTTTAAAAAAAAATATTCTACTAACACTCATTCAACGGTGAGCATTCTAATAAATCACGTGGTGTTGACCACACCCTTTCTGATTTTTCATTTAAGTAAACGAAATGAGAAAATTTTTAAATTTAAATCGAAATTCTTTCTAAATTTTATTTTATTTTTTGCGAAATGAAATTATTTTTATTCAGTTATCTTTTACGGAAGAGAAAATGAAGGAAAGTCTCATGGGAAGTTTGATCAGAGTGAAGATGACACGTTTACATGTATGCATCAAGCGTAGAAGTGAAGCGACTGTGTCCACCTAACCTAAATAAAGAAGGACGATAATTTGTAATGAAACCAGCCCAGGCTAACACGCCCCTCTAAGTTTAGCAAGAATGTGAGAAACTTCATTGGGCACGATTCATCTTGCATATTAATCGAGTCTACTGGAAGCGCGTGTGAATTATGCCCGGGACGCCCGAGTCTCATTTTCTACAAGAGCAAATGAAGGCTGGAAATGTCGCAGCTTCGCAATAAGAAAGACATTGACACGACACGAGGCGCCGAGCTGGTCTCTCGTTGGCACAGTGTTGATTTGAGCAAAAGGTGATTGAATAAATGCCCTCACCCGCTGATTAGCCCCGCCCTGGCACTCGTGGCTTTCCCTTATCTCACCTGCGCGCGTCCCATGATCCTACGTGTTCTTTTGCAAGCGCGCCAGGGGGTCGTTGAGAGGAACTAATTGGCTTCAACACGGGGGGGCCTCTCTTTCTATTGACCTCACCTCCTCCACTTGAAATCCTCAATAATTATTGGCAAATCATGTTTGAAAGAAGAAATTATTTATTTGTTTGTTTTGGTATGTTTTTGGGGTAAAAGATAGCAGGGTGGAGCCGGTTTAGTCTAGGCGTGTACTGTAGTTTAGCTGGAAATAAAGGTGATCTCAACTGATTATATGAAGGGGTTGAGGGCGTGGGTGGGTGTGGCCGCTTGTCTTAAGGCGAGGGCTGAATCCCTTGGCCTTGTCTCACCTGTGGATTATGGGTTGTCTTGTTCTTTTTTCTGGGTCTCTCGCATTCCTGGAGATGGGTTTTTTGCGGGGTGTCACGAGTTGGGTGTGGATCTTATCCTAGATGAGGTATTTGAGAGGGGGCAGGGGGCAGCGTCTTAACCTGGTGGCATTGGGTTTGTTGAAATTGAGGTGTGGTTGATGTAGGGAAATCATCTTTCATTTGGTGCAAGAAAAGTGCAATTCGTGCGTTAGGAGTGAAAGGTGGGCAAAAAAATGCCTGTGTTGAAGTTCCGGGACTCAAGGCGAGCTGGTCGTCTTCTGATTCGCTACTTCTCCACCCTCTGGCACCTGTTGTATGTTTTAAGATGTCATAAAGTTCCATGAAATAGAATTACGGGCTGAAACGAAGGAAGGATGAAGGATGTAGAATTTTATTTTTTATTTTTTTATTTTTATATACGTTTATTATTAGAATTTTTTTTGTTTTGTTTATTGGTTTTGCATTCGCTTTTTGCGGTGGGTGGGAATTGATTTTTTTTTTGTGATTATTTTTTTTGAATATTTTTTCTTCGGTTGATTGGCATCCAGGATATGTTATTTTTGCCCTTCCCACCTTTTCCCGCGCTTTTGATGAAACACCTGGTTCTTGAAAGAAACCGCCTTTAGAATTTTTGGGCGAAAAATTTGCGAAAATGCGTTTTTCGGGGAAAACTTCCTCCCTATAATTTATTTTTATTTTTGAAATGAAAAATATCAAGTGGAAGATGCCCATTTTCGAAATATATTAAGCACAGGTCTAACCTTGAGCGTGTTTTATCGCATCAATTTAGAAGTCTCAAGTTTGGAGAAAAAAATTATCAACAAATCGACATTGTTTTTTTTATTTATTTATCTTTTTTTTGGAATCTTAATTATTATCATTTTGAAACACTTTTTTGTGCATTAAAAATTTGTTCACCCTTTAGAACATAAATAGGAAGTTGTAGAGTGAGGTCGGTTGAGTGACGATACGTCTGTGTTAATTAAAATTACATGTTCACATATTATTTTTTCCTCCATAAGCTAATTAATTCATTGGGTCGGTTTTTTTCCGTGTGTCCTGCTACTAGTAGCGTAACTGGTTGAAATATGTTGTATTATCATGGATGCTTTTTTGTGGTTTAAAATTTATTTCAATAATTTTTTATTTAGAAAAATTAAAGATGAAAATTTAAATAATATATATATATATATATATATAAAATTCTTTCTGTATATTAGAATACACGAGTATCAGTGTGTTCGAAAGGTGGTGATTATTTAAAATTGGCAGAATTGGGTGGAAAAATATTTTTTGGGTTATGTGGAAAATGAAAAATGTTCCAAATCCAAATCGTGCTTGTTTCAGCGACATCTCGTGTTGATTAGTTCGGGAAAAATGCTTTTTTTTTTTTATCTTTTTTTTCTTCTTTATATTGAACAAAAATTATTTATTTACTTTTTTAAAATTCCGTTTTTATACTGGATTGTTTCTCTCTCGAGCTCACTGACCTCAACTGGACCCCACTTGACCCCACAACCCTCACGTTCTTGAAGCCCACCCATAACCTTTCACCCGAGCTCCACAAGATATTTTATTTTTTTCCTATTTTATTTTTTGTTCTTTTCTTTTTTAAATCTTTAATTATTTAGTAGATAGAGGGCGGGCGTAAAAGCAAATTCCAAATGATTACTTCTCGTAAGAGGGTAATCACAAGGTGGGCAGATCCACGTTGGAATTTTGTGAGTTTTCTCACGAGAGGATTTTTTTTTCTAAAACAGTGGAATAAATAAATAAACTTGTAAAAATGCAATCAAAATTCAATTTTTACACAAGAAACGTTTTAAAATTACTTAATAAGAGAAATAAACAACAGAAGTTGCAAAACTCGAGTCTCCGACGGTGTTTTACGATGTCACGCGGGCAAAGGTTGACCTTCTGCGGCCGACTTGATGAAACTCCGTCCAATAAAAGATTTGTTTTTCTTCTCTATAAATTTTATTAAGTTTATTGAGAACTAAAAATTGAAAAACCAGGACGTTTAATACTCCCGAAAAAATATTTCCAGTTTGAATTTAATCCTTGAGTGCTAAAATTGGGTCATTTCTGTCTATGTATGTACATTTAAAGCGCCCTTGATGTACAAGGACCTTAAAAAGAAGAAGATCCTTAGTACACAAAAAAAGTAAATAAATAAAAAAATAAAAAAAACCAGACCTATCACATCAATTTATGGAGTAGGAGCAAAATGCTGAGTAGATTACCTTGTTCCTAGTATCAATCAGCTTATCTCAACGCCATTTTTATTTTTCCGAAATGGTTAGGATTATTTCCTTTTTTTTTTCAGGACATAATTTTAAGTTTTAATTTTCTTGGAAATTCCATTTGTGGGTAATAAATCGTTTTTTGTTTTTTGTTTGGAATTTTTATTAGTTTACTTTAAAAATAGGCTCGTAATGGAGAATTAATTAACTTTTACCTTTGTCGGTTATTTGTTGTTTTTTTAAAAATTTTTTTGGTCTAAGGCAGGTAAAATAATTTATTAGGCGCATGCGCGGTTTCATGACGTTGAATGAGTGTTTATCACACCAGGCTAATTGAGATTTGGGTTTTCCTTTTCCATTTCCGTCATTAGATTGAAAACAAAACAGATGCCATTAGCTGTATTCTCTCAATCGTATTACATGCTCATTGAAGCTAATTAACTTGTTGAAAGCGTTTTGCAGTTTCCCAACTTTATTTTTTACATTTAAAAGAATTCTGATAAGTTTTCGTTTTTCTAATTTTTTTCCTCTTCTTTCTTTTAATGGTGATAGTTGTTTTAATGAAATTTTAATCATGATATGTTCACGAATTATGAAAAAAAGCGACAGCTGTTTGTAAAATTAATAAACGTTATGAGTTGATGAACTTGAAATTGGTTCTTGGCGAAGTTTATTCCGCCTGTGGGCTGATTTTATTGAAAGGTAAGGGCTGAAAGTTAATGAAAAGGTGTCCAAAAAAAAGTTTATGAAAATTGGAAAATTCTAGTTACTTAGGTAATTAAGGAGCAAAAAGTTTTCTGTCATAATAGAAGAAACAACTTCATTTTTCCTTGAATGCTTGATGGGTTCTTTTTTTTATGGCAATTTAGACTCGAGCAAATTTAATTACATTTGCGAGGGGAGACAAAATTGCGCTCCCGAAGTATGCAAGTGGAAAAGACAATTGTTTTTTATTTCAATTTTTTATTTTGAAATTTGAAATTTGAAATAATTTTTTATTTATTTTTTTTTTTATTCAGAAAACAAATTATTTTATTCAGTTTCCACCTACTGCTTATTTGAACTGGTGTGAACACACTTCCGGTAGTAGCTAAACTTTCTGCTCTACTTGCGTGTAAGCTCTACAGCTAATGGCGACATGAGCGAGAAAATGAAGAGTAGGAAAGTAAAAATTAATTCTCTAGTTTTACGTTACACGTTCGGGATAAATAAGGGTTTGCAGAAAGTGTGCGGTTTGATTACGACGAAAAATGGTTAGTGCCAAAGGTGCAAGGGTCTCCCGCATCTAAGCAATTCGTGACCGGGCACCGAACAAAATGTACTAAGCCGGTATTTCACATTGCAATTTGCCAAAGTGTTTTGGCCTTTCGGAGTTTCGGAGTTTCAATCCTCGAGAACGCAAAGAAAATGTAATCAGTTTGGTTATGACGTTCAGAAAAATCTAGCAATTGGTCACGTGCGTTGCCGCGGCACGACAACCTTTGTCCGCATGAAAACACATTGGAAAACTCGTTGCCACGTTGGTTCGCACAACACAAAGATGCTGTACATATTGGCATATCAATATTTGAGAGCAACGAACCCGTGCTGAAAGCACCTTTTTCGGTTGTCATGTAAAAACACACCTTTGTTTATGATTTTCGCTCGTTGCGAGGAGGAAGTCAATTGGGTGATAAATATTAAAAAATGGTAAACAAGTGGTGGACCACCCTGGGCCAGTGCGGCACCAAACAGGCGTCTCTGTAGCTGCAGGGGCAGGGCAGGAAAGAGTAGCGTCTTCTTTCCAAAAAAGGGTTATGACCTCCTCGAGGATGAACCCTTGAAACTTGCTACAAGGTGAGGGCGAGGACCGACATTAAGTCGGCTATTTGGAAATGTGAAGCTCCAGCTGGGACGCGAAGACCAACTGATGTATGATGTTGACTCGCTGTCTGATCTCGCCCTTGAAACTGCCTCGGGCGGCCCAAGGGAACAGTGCTGTTCACTCGGTCCGCATGGGGCTTGCATTCCAAAAGGATGGATGCGCCGCGCAATACCAACTTTTGGACGCCAGCTGGCGCCACCAGTCAGTGGCTAAAGCTTTTCTTCCTTTTTTCTTTAATCGATTGATAAATATTATGAATTTTCATAAAAAAATGTCTGATATTTGATCATTAAATCGAATAATTGATGAATATAAAATTTTTTTTTTTTAGTTTTTTTTTGTTTTTTTTGTTTAGTGTATAATGATAAGAAGTAATGGATGTAATTAGAGAGAGTAATGTTAACCCTTTGAGTGAATCGTAAATTGCATTTACCTATAATACCTGTCAAAAGGTGTATGCTGTGATTTATTGAGAGAGAGAGGCACGAAGCAAAACCCGTGTGGCTCACTTCATCACTGCCTTAATGATGAGAAGTTGGCTATGTCTAGCTGAGATTACAGGTGCAATATGATGCAAATGATGAAAGATCAAAGTCGAAAAACTTTTTAAGTTAAAATTCGCCTCGCTTTCGTGGATCCTGAGGTCACGAAAATTGATGTTTAATGGTGAACTGAACTGGGGGGGTCAGTGGTTTATATTCCTCTTTTTTTATTTCTTTTTAATCTGCTTTTGAGTTTTGACGTTCTTCTTCCGACAAGTTCAGAAGCATCGCGCCGTGTGGATATAACACTCGTTTGACTGGTTTCGCTCACTTTACACAACTAGTTTGTGAGATTACCGATTTAATTATTCCATTTTTTGAGTGTATGTGGGTTTTTTTTAGATTTATTAAATTCGGTTTATATGGAAATATAGAGTGGAGGTTTTTCAATTTTGAAGAAATTTATGTAAATGAATTTGGAATTTTTTTTTTTTTTGTTTTTTTTTTTTTTAAAAAAAAAAAAAAAGATTAAGAGATGAATCCTTTTGGTTTTTGACCCGAGTTCACGACTCCAGTTGTATAGAAGTCGTTAAAATTGTGAGGTAATATGTATTTTTTTTTTATGTTTTAAGATGGGGAGGGAGAGCAATAGAAATAGAATGTTTCTTCGGATGCTCGGAAATTAATTTAGAGAGAAAAAATTGTTTTTGGTATTTTAATGGTCTTTATGCGGATGTGGTCATGGAAAGATGAATAGTTATTAGCATCTGGGAAAACTATTTGTGTTGAATGTAATAAAACCAACAACAACAACAACAACAACAACAAACTCATCTGTTGGCGGAAAGGGGACTGGATTTTAACATTTAAAATTTTTTTTTCGGATTTAGACAGTTATGTAAAAATATTTGGTTTCGTGCGGAGGACACGAAAAGCTCAGATGTTGAATTGACATCTGCACAGAGAAAAAAGAGAAATTTGTATAAATGATAACTTTTACCTACTTTTGATATGTTAATTGAAAAACCTTGCTCTAATTTACCCGCGGATGGGGGTATAAAAAAATGATGTAAATAATGATTTGCAGTTCCCTTGTGAGCGAAATAATTTGTGAGGGCGCTTTTGACTTATTAGGGCGAGATTTTTTCCCCCAATTAGTTAATGAGAAATTGGCACATAGAAATGTTATTTGTAAAATATGGCTGTGATGCTGGCCGCCAGAGCCAGCCTTGACCAATTGCGGTTGCTGGAACTTAATCCTTTCATGTATACATATATATATAGCTCTGAATAAACAGATCCGATCATTCTGGATCAAACAGAACCCTAATCACATGTATTTCCCCTTCTCAACCACTTCGAGGCTTACAATGGCGCTGCAAGCATTTCGCGTGACTAGGAGCCATTCGTTCTGAGTGTAATTGTTTTGCAACATGTGGTGGCAGCCATTCTCTTTAAGGCGAAGCATTATCATTAAGTTTATACATAATTCGTAATATGGGGGTGGTTAGGGCGTGTTGGCAGGTCAAGTGGCTTTTTGTTGCGTCCTCTGCCGGCAATTAATCCTCGTGTGTCTGACGATTTGGATTTAGAGTTGTATTGTTCTTGGCTTTAATTCATCATGGTATGCTTGATGGTTGCTATTGTTTGCGTACTTTTTTTACTCTTCTTTTTTCTTGTCTTTTTTAAAAAAAAAATGTCAAACAACAGTTTTATTGATCGAATTAAAAGTATAATTAGAAATTTGATTTAATTGTATTTAATTGTTTTTGTTTTTTTCTTTTCTTTATTAATAGATTGTTTACCTGATGACCATCATGGCGTGTTAGACAATGGAAACCGAACAAGTTCAACTACACTGTTATCTTTGCAAAGGATAAAAGAAGCTTCGTTGTAAGTACTTTTAGATTTTTTTTTTTTATTAATATTAAATAAATGGACAATATTTTATGGTTTTCTTTTTTTTTTTGTTGCTTGCAACCAGTTTTTAGTTTAAAGCAACAAATGATAATAAATATTAAATAGTGGCTGATTTTTTTGTTTGCTTGCTTTCGTCCTGGATTTGAAAAATTGAAAAGTTTTTGCAGCATCGCACATAAAAAACAGGTTGGCAGTAATTATGAGTTAGTCGCACGAATTAATGAATTCATCTTCTAAATGTAGGTTACATAAATATAAAAGACCATGAGTTTGATTTGGATTTTGAAATTTGTAATTTGTAAAGAATAAAAAAGTGAAATGGTCAAAATACATGTAATGTCAGCAAAGCAAAGCAAAGCAAAGCAAAGCAAACGGTTGAAGATGGTTTTCTATTTCTTATTTTAATTTAGTTGTTTAGATATATAATTCAGCTGTCACGATTATGTAAAGGTTTAGGATCAGTTTGAGGCCTGTCTGGTTTGAATGCTAAATAAAGACTCAAAAGTGGGAGGATGCTTGTCACCTTCCTGGAAATGAGAGGAACCTTGTCGAAGGATCTGTAATCTGCACTTACAGGGTGCGAGACTACACTGACAGCTTTATTCTGCTATTCACGAGAAAACCGTGCGTATGAATTTTTTAGTGTTAGGAGTGGAAGGGAAAATATCTCAACAGTCAGCTTCGGGTTAGGTGGCAAGCATTTTTACCACTGAACTACCAATGATTTACTAAGGCAAGAAATTTTATGTTTGCAGTACTGTAAACTGTATGTATATATATATATGTAGCTTCAATGTAAATTCGATAGAATGATTACCAAAGGTTAAATTTTTTGTTCATGGAATTGTTTTATTAGTCCTGATAAAGATGTTCAATAGTAACATTAATAGGATGAGGATTCCTTAATCCCATAATGCAAATATTTTTTCACTTAAAGTTTTCCCAAAGTGGTTTGCACTTTGCAGTAATTGACAAACAAAAACAACTTCAAATATGGTACTTTGTACACATTGCAAAAGTAAGCCTTTCATGATTAAGCCGTTTTTATTCAAATTTTTAACCACCAATGGTGAGATGAACCATAGGATTGCGCTCCCACAGAGCTTGCAAATTGAATTTACAAATTTTAATTTTTTTTCTATGTTTTTTTTTGGATTTATTTAAAAAAAAAAAAAAAAAAAGGTTATTGCATCTATGATGTATTGGTGTAATATTAAAACAATTATAATAATTATTTTAACGTAGCAAAAAATCAATTTAAACTTGACATGGAAATTATTAAATGTATAATTTTTTTTAACTATTGATGTTGCTACTTAAAAGAAACAGTTGGGGTGTGATGTCACGCTTTATGAGTTGCAGATAATAAAAAGATACACCCCGATTTGTCCCCCTCGCCCTCCTGCAATCTATGTAGGGCCTCTCTGCCCCTTGGGTCCTCATCCATCATTGGTTAAGTACAAGGTGCTTGGCCATTGTTACAGTGTCATCTACTCTCCCTGTCTCATTAATTATAAAATTGGCCGCCAGATGTCATGGCTACTGGTTTTTAATAGCAGTGCTATGGGCAAAGCCTTGAGACATATTGTGGAGCGTATCTTCTCTTGCGATAAAAGTATTTGGGATGTTTCTTGTTTGAGGCCATTTTGTACATTTACTGATAAATTTTCGTTTTATGGTAAGTTGTTTATCTGTTGCTTCTGGTAATGGATTAATGTTGCAATTACATCTCGGTGCTCCACTAAAGGCAAATGTAGGGAAAAAATAGAAAGCTAATAAGTGAAAGGTAGTGAAGCGATTAATCTAGTTTAGAAATAAATAGCATGAAATATGGGTGTGGTAAGGTCGTTAGAATGCCAATGCCAAAATCAAAACTTGTGGGCTTTTTTTTCCTTTTTCTTGTCATTTATTAGATGAAAAATAGGCCAATGAAATTCATAATTAGTTTGCATTTCTGCCATTAGAGCAGCAAAAGAAGTAGTTGTCACGGGTGAACACACTCAAAAATCTTGAGTTTAAAAAGAAGAGCAATCTGCCGCTGAATTACCGATGATTTAAATTGCAACTAAAAGAGAGTGCCGTGACCCGCTGTCAAAAACCAACATTTCAAGTAGCTCTTTTTATTGCCATCCTCAAGTGATCGTTTTTTAGGCCGTTTTTCAGTGGCACTTACACTTGATGGAAGCCATTTTTGACATTAATGTCCTGCTTCGCCTTATTATTAGTAGCGCTCATATTCGGGAAAGGGAAGAGGAATTAGGCATTTAAGTATTTAAAATGTTAAAGGTAAAAAAAAAAAACAGTTGCTTCCTTTCAGGCTGCCCAGCCCTCCTCATTGACATGAGGTGATGGAGGGCAAAAAGGAAGAAAAAAAACTGAATAGAAATCTTTGGGTAAAAGGCACTCACTGTTAAACTTAAGGTATAATTATCCTTTTGCGTGGACTAGAGAACAAAAGCTCCATTTGACTGGGTAGGTTGTGGTCATTCTTCATCAGTCTAGGACGAATTGGGTATAATTAAACCTGTCAGCGGATTTTGTATTCTCACTTCTTTAATCTTTTTAATAATGAAATTGTTGCAAGATTTCAAGGAGTTTGATGTGGGTGTGTAGTGTTAAATAAAACTTTTTTATGGGGAAGTTGAAGATTGAAGTTGAATTGTATTTTTTGGTGTGAAATGAATCGATGCCATGTTCCCATGGTCTATTATGTAGAGCAAAGTATGGTGGAAGCTCGCTCTGGTTTGGTCTCTACCGAAAGGAGGGACTATGGTAGCTAGAGGCCTAGTTGAAGAACTCCTTCACTTTGGTATGGGAATGAAGAGTTGGTGAATTTTTTTTTGTATATATTTTATTTTACTTAATTATGTGAGAAGTTGATGAATTGATGTAAAAGCTGTTGAAGTTAAGGAAGTACTTTTCCTCTCTCTTTTTTTTAGATGAAGAGAAATTTCAGATGTCACTCAATTTTGATTAGATGTAACGCAAAATAGCAACATTTAGTTTACCCTAATTGAAGACTAATTTAAGAAGTGCTGGAAAATGATTGCTAGTTACATAATAAATCATCAACTTCCCTCATTCTGGTCCCTTGACTGCTAAAGGTCATAATGTAAATGTAATTAAGGGTTGTGAAGAGTGGAAAAAAGTTGCACCTTGAGTAACGAATAAAATATAACGTGCTAAATTGGATCACGTGCTGCCACCTGCTGATAAAATATTGTATTTATTTAGTAGATTAATTTACAGTTTTTATTTATTTAATGCCAATTTCATATTTTTAGAATTTTCAAACTTTTTTTTTTTGTTTGTTTGTTTTATTTTTAGGGTGTTGAGCCAGTACCAGAAAATGGTTCCCGTTCCAAATGTCAACGGTGCAACTTTGCCCAATGGTGTCGCAGCTGGAGCTCGTTTATCTCACTCACCGATTCCCTCCAATGGATCTTCGCCTTTGCTCACGGCTGCCAGCGAAACCATGTACACTGAAAGCCTTCGAAGACGAAAAGTTCACAAATGTGACTTCGACGGTTGTGAGAAAGTGTACACTAAAAGTTCCCACCTAAAAGCTCACAAGCGAACTCATACAGGTTAGTCACATTTTGATGGCTTAATTAAGGAGCAGATTTGATAGCTTAGTCATTTGATTCTTTTAGGTGAGAAACCGTACACCTGCACTTGGGAAGGGTGCACGTGGAAATTTGCCCGTTCGGACGAGCTGACAAGGCACTATCGCAAACACACCGGACAAAAACCATTCAAATGCAATCAGTGTCAGCGCTCGTTTTCTCGTTCGGATCATCTTTCTCTGCATATGAAAAGACACTGACATTATTTGGTAAAAATTAGACACACTATTAGATAAAATGAAATTATTAAATTTATGTATCAAAATAATTCGATGATCATCTAGGTGATCATTGAATTTATTTAATAAAATTAATAATTTAAATAAGAATGTCAGCAAAACTATCAAAATAATTCGATGATCATCTACGTGAGCATCGAATTTATTGAGAGAACTTGGCAGACATAAAATTGAAATCGTAAACAAGTTAGTGCTTTTGTAATTAACTCTTTTTCTTTTTCTTTTTAGGATATTGATTGTCTATATAAAGAAAATGTGAGAAAAAAAAATATGTAAAACTTATTTGTGGAGATGAATATATCAATTAAATAATAACTGACGGACAGTGTGATGCTTCTCATCCATATAAAGTCTTCCACAACCGTCCATGTTTCCTACCACATGTTTGGTCGGTTCTCAACTCGGTTCAGCAAATGAAATTAATAACCCTCTCATCTTAAATACACCGAAGTTTTGAAAAGAAGAAAAATTCTAAAGGGATCTAAATTAGTACTGTACATTAAAAAATGAAACGTATATTTAACTGGCAAGATTTCTTACGAGATTGAAATGCAATATCACATAACTAACTGTACAAGGCAGCAAACTTACTGTCAGCTCACATGCCCATTGTTGCTCAGTGTGGAAAGAATAACTATTTTTATAACGAATTTGGAGCCACACGTGCCTTTAAGGATGAGACATTAAAACAACTTTTTTTCTTACGAAGTCACTTTGGTAATTAAAGTTGTAATATTATTTGTGTAACTATACGTGTAAATTGTAAAGTTCTTTCATTCCTATACATTTAATGGTCTTTTATGGTTTGATTATTATTTGATTAATTTTTGTTTTTAATTTAATTTTGTCCAATGTTTATATTTTTCTTTGGTTTTAAAAAATAGTAAGAGATTATAAATAATTTTTCAGAATGTGGTGACAACTACAGCTATGGAATTTTAAATATTTTATCAGGTTTAATTGAAATTGTAGTTGTTTTTCTCTCAGTCGATTTTTGCTTTAGTAAACTTATATTTTATTCAAATAAGGGATTGGAAAAAAAAATGTGTACATTCAATGCCAGCCAGCTACTGTCACTGCTTATTTAATTTAAGATATAATTATGTAGTATACTATGATTGTAGCCCCTCGTTTTTTGAAGGCTTGATAATTTGAAGATTGTGGTTAATTTATGTCTAAATTGAGAAGAAAAAAAGTTATTGGTCAATCATTTACATTCCTTCATTTTTATTATTGTCTTAAATTACAAGTAATTGCCCACCTGAAAGGATTTATTTTGTTTCTAATGTTTTAATGTTTTTATTTTTTGTTTTGATTTATTAATTTCATTATTTTCCAATAATTAATCAATTGTGATAATGTTTGGATTTTGTTTAAGGTAATTAACTATAATTTACAGTTCCAAAGTAGTAATTCTAATTCCTTGTTTTTGCAGTAAGAATTTATCACTTTTCCTGTTTTCATTCTTTTTTTTATTGAACAAATAGACAAAAAAAAAAAAAAAAAAATCTTAACTTTTTTGAATGAGACGGTTTTGTGCGCAAATTGAAACCTGAAACAAATTTTGTTATCAAAATTGTTTGTTGTGAAAAATAAAATAAATTTTTATTTCTAATACATATTTTTAGTAATAATATATATTATTACAAAATAAAATAAAGTTTTGGACAAACACTGAAGAGGAAACTGTTTTTATTTCCTGTAGTGGTAGGAAAACATTCCAAGAAGTATGGCAGGTTATCTTAATTGCGATAAGGTATCAGTATTCCTGGAAATCAACTCTCTTGTTTTCTATTTTTTAATGCTTAGCTGTAAAAAACACGACTTTTATGGCTACAGAATTTAAATCATTCAAACGTCAGTCTAATTGAGACGTTAAAATGAAGCATCTTTCGCTGCAACTCTTTGTAAGTTTTTGTGTTTATTGATTTATTTCTATACTGATTATCAAATACGATTAATGTTTATAATAGAGTACATTTGTCGTACTCGTATTTGTTCATGGAATGAATGAGGAGGATTCAGTAAATGATCTTTTAACGAAAGACCAACTCCTGCAAAATTTTATTGCACGTCTTAATCCAAACGATGTGAGGACTGATATTGTATTTTTAGTGGATGAATCTGGCTCTTTGACTAGAAATTCTAATCATTTTGCTGTCCAAAAAAAGTTTGTAGGTAAGATTTGTAAAAAAATTTATGTATTTACGTGAAAATTAATTTTTAAATTATTATTTTTTAGAGATGATAGTTCGGTTTTTTAAAATTAAACCAGAAACTACAAGGCTTAGTTTACTTACGTTTGCCAATTATGCAAGAGTTAAAGCAGATTACATCAATAACCTGAAAGGAGATATTTGCAATTTTCTCTCCAAGTTAGGCGATGTCAATTTCAAAGGTGGCTTTACTAATCCTCAGGAAGCTCTGAGCATCGCAGGAAAAGTGCTGAGTGAAAGTAAAGCAACAAGAAAGTACAGTAGACGTTAAATATTCGTAGAATGTGATAATAGTAATAATGTGTACCGTTAGGTACGTCGTTATGCTATCTGATGGCTGCAAAAACTTGGGCAAAGATCCACTACAGACAGCTACAGACTTGCAACGAGCAGGAATCAAAATATTTGGTGTAATCCTGGGGAAAGCATGTTACGGAGAGTTGAAACGAATTGTAACATCGTCTTCACACATTTACACAGTAAAAAACATAAAACTAATCGAAGAATTAGTCGCGGAACTTAAAACAAGTACGAATGCGCATAGAGCATAAATTTTAAATTGTGTTATGTTGTTTTAATTTAATTTCTTCACAGCAAAGTCAAACAAATATTTAATTCCTCAAACGAAAAACGACTATTGTAATAAACTGTGCAAGAATGGAAAAAACTGCTGCGATTCTAATGGTCAATGTGGATGCGATTCTGGCGGTGACTACAAATGCGTGTGCCAACCGGGAACAGTTGGAAGTGGTCACGCTGGAAAATGTTTTAGTAAGAGGCCTTAAATTAAACATTTACCATTATTTAAAATTTCATTCTAATTTATCATTGCAGGATGTCCTCGAGGAACTTATTCGGAAATGGGCAAAACCAAGTGTCAAAACTGTCCTTTGAACTCAAATACAAGTTTTGAAGGAGCTGCATCTGTTAAAGCTTGTAAATGCAATCCAGCATACCATGGTTTTCCCGAACGCAACCAGGCGTGTAAATGTACGGGTAGTAATGCATTTTATGTTGTAACGATTAAAATAATGTCATTCTAGTTCGCAGATGTTCAAAATTAAGACCTCCAGTAGGTGGGGTTTTATTCCCGCCACATTGTGGTCGAGAATTGAATGATTCGTGTGCATTTTGGTGCAAACATCCGTACTGTCCTCATAATGCCACGAAAGGTAATTGTTTAGAAGAGAATGGTAGAAAATTGCAAGAACCCAGATTTTGTATGGAAAATCGCAAATGGAGTGGGCCAGGAATGAAATGTGAAGGTATAAGCACAGCATTACGTTGTATAGTTTCGAAATGTGCAGATACAGCATTTACAATTTATACAATTTAAGAGGCGAGATGTTCAGATCCACCAAAACTTAAAAATGCTTATTACAAGTGTGATTCGAGCAACAATAAAGTTGGTTCTAAGTGTTCCATTAAATGCGACCCTGGATTCAGCAGAAGTGAAAGCAAAAATGTTTACATCGAGTGTGCAATCAATGGCACTTGGGTCGGATTAAACGGTTTTCCGGCTTGCAAACGTAACAAATTTTACATTTAAAATGTGTAATGGAGTGTAGTTAAAGGTAATTCATCTTTAGGCGGTAAATGTCCACCACTGAACGTTGATTTTAGAGTGAAAACACAACCTAACGAATGCAGCAAACGTCCACAAACAGTAGGAACTAAGTGCATGTATGTATCAGTTTTTGTACATTTTCGGTACCGGTATATAAAGTACGGTAATGGTTTATGTGTAATCAAGGTTATTCTGTACCAATGGGTACAAACTTCGAAGCAACTTAGCCACCAACATTGTTACTTGCGACAAGAGCGCAAATTGGGATCATCACTTGATTACTAACGTTACTTGTCAAGGTACATCATATTAAAACGATTTAAGAACTTATAAATATTGTATCGATTCTTTTAGATGGATATGGGCCCACGATCACTTGTCCACCTCCTATTAGCGTGTACAATGATCCGCTAAAGAAATCAACACGGGTGGCTTGGACACAACCAACGACTGCGGACAATGATAGTGAGCAACAGAGCGCGCGACAGAGAGATCAATTTATTCTTATTAATTTTTTAGATTACCCACCTATTATAAGATCGATGAATTCAAGCATATCGTCGCCCCATTTTTTTGAAATTGGAGAGCACACACTTGTGTACAAAGCAGAGGATGTTAATGGATTAATCTCTACTTGTGAATTCACTATATCAGTGATAGGTTGTGGCTCTCTACGACGAAATAGTTTCGAGTTAACGAATATTGTACGTATTTATTTCTTTAGATACTGATCCTCCAGTAGCCAAGTTTTGTCCTGAAGATCAAGAAATTTATGCAGCAGAAAAGTCATTTGAAATATTTTGGGAAGAACCTGAATTTTGGGTACAGATACAGATATTACATTCATTTTATCTGAGTGCATAACTCTAATGCGTGTTTGTATGATAACACAGGATAATTCTGGGCATTACATCATAACATCTCAAACCCATAAAATAGGTGAATCTTTTGACACTAATAAATCATACCAAGTAATTTATGTAGCATCCGATTCGTCTGAAAACACTGCTACGTGTCAATTTGACATTCACATCAAACGTAATAACTATTGAAATTGAAATTAAATTATATCAAATTATTTGGTATGTTTGTTGTAGCTTACAAGTGTCCATATCATTCTTTGCCAAGTAATGGCGCAGTAACGTGTGTTGAATCTCCTGATGGACAAGAATGTACAGCTATATGCAATTCTGGATATGAGTTTGTTGACCAACCTGAAATAATCTACAGTTGTGTAAACAACAATGGAAATTATCAATGGCTACAAAATGGGAAGCTACAAACAACACTGTGGCCAAATTGTGCAGGTAAAATGACAGCTGTGGCAACTACTTGTAATTTATTTTGATTATGAGTACTTGCAGAGAAAACAACTCCAGAGTCTGGTACACTAGATGGGCGAATAGATTTTCCTACAGAAGATTGCGATGATGTTTCTGAAGAAGATCTAGCTGCAGTGGAAAATGAAATAGAAAGCAAATTGAAAAAAGAATCACCAATATGTAAAACTGGTCAAACTTGCGATCTAACAATGGAATCTAGCATTTGTGTGTCACGTCCAGCAACCACAGTCAGACGGAAGCGTAATGCCATTGATAACTACATTTTTAGTTTTAGCTTCCAACTTAAATTTGATATTAATAACTTTACAGAAGAGGTAATCAAACTCGAAATATTGAAACTATACACTGCTAATGTCTATCTTGTATAGATCACCGATAAAGAATTATTTCCATTATCATCAAGCATACTAGATTCCTTTAGCAACATTGTCGACAATACTGAGAATGCCACGTTATATAGCAGTATAACTTTTGCTTGTTATCTGGCACATTTACCTACTCCTACTAATGATGCATGTTGTAAGTCTGATAAAAGTGTAAATCTATCGCTTATTTTTTTGCGTTGGTATATAGTTTCTTTTCTTTTTAAAAAAAAGTAAAATGCCCATTTGGAACCTTTTTCGAAACAAACACTTTAACGTGCACTCCATGCCCACTAAATACTTACCAAGATATTGAATCGTCGAGCGAATGTAAACCCTGTCCAGTATTACACTACACATCTCAAGAAGGAGCCACAAATAAAAATCAATGCAAAGGTGACAATTACTGAATTACAATATTTTTGCCTTTGGTGGGCTATTGAAATCCTAATACATTAAAAAAAATTTATTTACACAGCTACCTGCGAAATTGGAGAATATTCCGTAACAGGTTTACAACAATGCGTAGCATGTCCTATAGGAACCTACCAAAATGAAACCGGTCAAGTAAGCTGTCTGATGTGCAGTGAAAACAGAAGCACATGGAGTGTTGGGGCATATTCAGAGCATCAGTGCACAAGTATGTGTCAGCACAATTATCATGACAATTAGGTGATTCGTAATAGGCGCGATATATTCCTAGGCGCGATTTATTGAATCGCGCCTAGGAAGACTCGCAGCACTAACGGAATGAATTAGCGCGACGTCGCAATTGCTCCTACCGCGTGTATGAGCAAGCACGACGTCGCACGTATTTGTTTGATTTGCATTTGTATTTTGTGCCTAAAGTTAAAGTAATCATTTATGACCGTAATTAACGCTACCAAATTTTGTTTTAAATTCCAGCCAAATGCTTACCTGGCCATTACTCGCCCACTGGTTTTGAACCGTGTATGCCATGTGCACGTGGTTTTTACCAAAGTGCGGAACAATCAGTGGAATGCGTTAGATGTGAAGGTTCGCTATCGAACTTGGGAGTTGGCAGTTCTGATGCGACGCAATGCATAGGTAAAAAGTTGCTAACGTGGGTTTTGTTGTGATAGCTTAGACATAATGATTTAAACTTTAATTTACAATTTATTGTAGAAACCAATCCTTGTAAGCCAAATCCTTGTTTTAATCATGGAGATTGCTTGAATGACAACGGAAAAGTGCAGTGTGAATGCTTTTCCGGTTACTTCGGTGCCAGATGTGATATTGAAATAGATCACTGCGATATTAATTTGTCATGTCTTAATGGTGGCACTTGCGTGAATAACAATGCGAGTTATACTTGTAACTGCCCGCATGGTTATTCAGGGTCCTATTGCGAGGAAAAGCAGAAAATTTGTTTCGAAGGTAACTAGCATTGAAATTAATTTTACTTTCAGTTGTAGATAATAATGATTAAATTTATCAGATACTTGTCTTAATGGTGGCACATGCATTGAAAATCGGAATTCTTATCACTGCGAGTGTATAGATGGTTTCAGTGGTAAGAATTGTGAACAGAATTTCGATGACTGTACTCCTGGAGCATGCTATAACGGAGGCAGTTGTTTTGATAGTGGAAAGCCACAATCTGATAACGTAAATCTGTAAAAACAATTAACAGTAGAATTTGGTTTATAATCATCTCAGTTGTTACTTATCTAGAAGTTTTACTGCTGTTGTTCAAAAGGATACTATGGCCGGCTCTGCGATAAACCAATCGAATGCGATTCGATTCACTGTGCAAACGGTGGCACATGTTTACACGATAAATGTTTGTGTAAACCTGGTTTTACGGGTGAACTATGCGAAGAGAAAATTAATTACTGTTCATTACGGCCTTGTCGCAATCATGGCAACTGCATCAATCATCACGTAAACTTCACATGTGAATGTGCACCTGGCTTCATAGGCGATCTTTGCGAATATAGTAATTAATCAAACATTACCTTCATTCAATTTACAAGTGAAGTTTGATTGTGCTCATCATTTATAGAAATGCCAATCGATTACGACATGATTTTTACATCTCAAAATGCATCAATCTACAGTCTCGTTAATACGACTAAAGATCTATACGCTTTTACCATATCATTTTGGATGAAAATTCAGCCGTCTGAAACTGAGTATTCTGGAACCCCAATTTCATACTCCTACTTGTCGCCCATTGATAAACGCACAGAACCCACTGGACTAAGTTTTTATAATGCAAAGGGATTAATTGTTTACCTACACGGCATAGAACTAAAGATGAAAATAAGCGGAAGCAGGTAAACACATTGTAGATACGTGTGAAATTTGCATTAATTGCTTTTTACAATTTCGCACACTTTAGCGATGCTAATTGGCATCACTATGTGATGACATGGGACAGTTTTGATGGAGCTTGGAGTTTGTACAGAGATGGTGAACAAGTTGCCGATGGTTTGCGAGTTGGTGTCGGTATTCCATTATGGAAAGGTTGCATGGTAATTGGACAAGATCAAAACACTCTTGGAGGTGGATTTCGACAAATAGATTCTTTTCAAGGAATCTTGTCTCAGGTGAACTTACAATTGCGTTTCAATTGCATTATGTAGACGGATTTTGTATATGTAGATAAATCTGTGGGATTTTTCCATGGTATTAGAAGAAGTTAAACAATTGTATAGAAGTTGTGGTTACATTGGAAACGTTATTGGCTGGCCAGACTTTGAAACAAATTTACTAGACAGAACATTTGAAACTTCAAGCCCATCAGACCTGTGTTCAAGTATGCTCAAGTATGCCCACGGTGGTAGTTGTTTATAAACTAATCATTAACATTATTAGGGTTGGATAAATGTGGAGAAAAGGTACAGGAATGCCAATGCCATAATAACAACATTTTGAATAGTAAACACTAGAGTTACCTGATTAAAATTGAGAAATCACTAATGCAATTTATTATTCACAGGTACATTGTGCGAAAATAGATTAGAGACCTGTATTCCCAACCCTTGTCAACACAATCAGCCATGCAAAACTTTAAATAATGTGTCATTCTGCGACTGTAATAACGGCTACACAGGCAAATTTTGCCAGTATGGTCAGTAAAGCTAGCTTTATTCGTTTTTACATTAGTGATAATATTTTCTTCTAGATGTTAATGAATGTGCTTATGGAAATGCTGGATGCTCTCACCAATGCATCAATAACCATGGATCATATTCATGCAATTGTCCCAAAGGATTCCAGCTAGACAAAGATGGCCACACGTGTAAATCATTGCGTCAATGCTTGTATAAGGGGCTTCTCTATGCTGAGAAGGAAGAATGGAACGATGGCTGCGAAAAATGTGTTTGTTTAAGGGGGAACGTCAGATGCCATTTTACAAAATGCAGTCAAATAGACTGTCTTCCAGTGAGAATTTCGAAACATTAAAACGGGGATTTTTTTTCTATTACATTACATTACATTACATTATTCTATCTATTTTTAGCCGTATACCTTAATCAGAAACCCCAATGATTGTTGTTTTCGGTGTGTTCAACATCCAGCAGTTTGTACAATTACAAACCAGAACCTGTTTACGACTTTCGACGGCACTGTATTTGCACACACCAGTGATTGCCAAGATATTTTAGCTCAGGATTGTTCTCAAAATAGAGTTAGCATTCAGTTGCGCGTCCATAAATCTCCTTCCATAGAAAAAACTTTGGTGGTTCGATTTGAATGCATTGTTTTGGAGTTAACATTTGAAGGGAAGCTTTCGGTTAATGGAGAATTGAATGACCTGCCTTTTCAACACGAGTCACACAAGTTTAGGGTAGATTTCATTAAAAGGAATAAATCAAGAAATCTCCCGAAAATGTTAATCACAACAAATGAAGCAAGTCTTTTTAATAATGCTTTTGTTTTTTGTTTTTGTAATTACAACTTCGTGTTTATTGCATTTATTAGGAAGTTTCACTATCATGGTATCACAATAAGGATATTAAAATTCACGTACCAAAAGAGGCATTTAAACAAATGTGCGGACTGTGTGGAGATTATAATGGAGATTCAACCGATGATATGAAAATTCGGAATTACACCGTTGTTGATACATTGGCAGTTAAGTTTAGATCAATCAAACTCTTCAGTCACAGTGCATAGCAATTAATGCTGAAATGCATTTTTTTGTAGGAGTTTGTTCAAGATTGGAAAGTTGAAACTGCAGCATGTCCTCCCCCTGTTTACAATCATCCAGGTTTGCCAACTTATGGAAGTCGTTTTGGATTGTGTGCAAAATCGGACAAACTTTGGAAATATGCGTCTGAGAAATGTGAAGCAATCCGGTGGGTACAGAAAAGAAAATTAATGGTAATAAGTTGTATAAAATTGCACATTTGGTTTCAGGAATCAATCATTTCATAAATGTTACGATGTATTAAATCCTCAAGAAAACTACGATTACTGCATAAAAGATGCGTGTACATGTTCTGAAAATGATTTGTGCTACTGTGATGCTATACTCAAGTACGTTGCTGACTGCCACAAGCTTAATGTAAACATTGACGAATGGAATGGGCAAGATTTGTGTGGTATGATCCTGAAGACGTTTACAAGTAGAATATATTTAATTTACTTTGAAATTACAGAAAATCGATGTCAAAATGGAACTGTATTCAGTGATTGTGGCCCTGCTTGTCCTGAAACATGCGAAAAACAAGAAGAAAATGACCCTCGGTGTGAAATTGACGCTTGCCGAGCTGGTTGCCATTGTCCATTTGATATGGTTTTACATGGTAATCAGTGCATTTTACCTACAGAATGTCCTTAATGTCGGATACACAGCAAACATTAAGTGAAGGTAATTGAATGAGATGAGCCCAATGTCTGATGAAACTATCTACTTGCAAAACACTACGGGGATTTTCCAAATGACCAATTAAAACTTAATTTACTCCAATAAACCCAACTATTTACCAAAGATGAATAAAAAAGACGTTTTTCTATAGCTAAGTAAACCAGGTTTGTTAAAAATATATGACAGTTTATTCCACTATCTGCTCCAAATAAATCAGATTTAATTCCACTATGTAACCACAGAAAATAAAGTTGAGTCTACTAAAATGTGGTTTAATTTGTGCTGAATTTAGGACACCGAAAACTTCAACAAAACTTAGCTGACTGTTAACCCTCTAAGGCATAAGGCTATACGGATTTAAGGACAACCACTTTCATGCATACGAAAAGATTTTGAATAAAGTTGAATAAAGTTTGAATAGGAAGAAATATCATTAATGATTTCGTACGCTGATAATTACGCGAGTCCCACCATGTCGCAAA